>JADPWL010003208.1:61399-100001 GCA_019059595.1 Marasmia exigua | reverse complement strand
CGACGCCGGCGCTTCGCTAGGTTTTTCCATATGGCCGAGTGATTGTAATGGCCGCTCCGGGGCTTTCGCCCTACGCGGCGCTCCAGCTTACATTTCCAATGTTCGAAATGGTATTAGCCGCTCCGGCTTCGCACCTACGCGGCGCTCCGCCTTGATCCCCCCCCCCCCCCCCCTTGGGTTGAATATTTTGATTTTCCCCATACACTCCTTTAGTAGGTAATTTTGAAGTCAACTTCAGTACAAAATATATGGGACATTCTACTACCAGGTCGAATTTCATTTTCGGTTGCCTTTTTCACGGCAAACACTTGTACACGCTCTGAATTTGCCAAAAATTACAGCGATGTCACTTTTTTGACGAGAACCTCGTACTCACAGAAACTGAAAATTTGCAATTTACATTTTGGGGTAATTCTCAGAAATTATTCCAAAACTCGAAAATTTTTTTTCACCGTCGCGTAGCCCTTGTCAAGTTTAACAATAAAGGTTATGTAAAAAAGTCGCGGTCCAGGTGGCGCCCATCTGCCGAAACCCACTTTAAAGAATTTCGAAAAACTCAACTTTTCACAAAAGGGCCGCAGTCTAGTCCGCCATCTTGAATTTAAAAAAAAACGTATTTTTCCTATATACTACACCATAAAACAAGACGAACACATTTTTTAATTTTTTTCCTCAAAGGAATACCAGCAGGACCAATACGCTAGCTCGAAAATGACCATGTCCGCCAAAAATGTTTTTTCTCAACAGATCCCAGTGTTGCCAGGTCAGGGTGCCAAAATTTGCCAAAAATACATCGGTTTGTCCACTTTTTGACAGGCCTCTCATACTCAGAAACTGAAAATTTTGCCATTTTACGTTTTCGGGTAATTCTCAGAAATTATCGGAAAATTCGAATTTTTTATTTCACTTTCACGTAGCCCTTGTCCAGTTCAACATAAAGGTTCTGGCAAAAAAATCGCGTCAAGTGGCGCCATCTGCCCGAAAAACCACTTTAAAAGTTTTTCGAAAACTCAACTTTTCACAAATGGCCGCTTGGTAAAATCATTACCGCCATCTTGATTTCAAAAAAATCGTAATTTTTTCCCATATACTACACCATAAACCAAGACGAACCACATTTTTACTTTTTTTTTCAATTAATCCATAGGACCAATAACTATCGCCGAAATGACCAAGTCGCAAAATGTTTTTTCTCAACATCTCCCAGTGTTGCCAGGTCAGGTGCGAAAATGGTCCAATGTTATTTGTACAGACCCATCAAATAAAGCCTCATGGGATTTTGTTTTTCCCCCACAAAAATGGCTGTTTTCGACTCGGCAACCTTTTCGGGCCCTGGGCGCGCAAACTATCAAATCGCCAAAATATTTTTTCAACATGGCAAATCACACAGCAAGCAAGACACGCACCCCCCGCCCAATACGATGTCCAACTCGCTCAGTGTCGCATGTGCAAAAAAATCACGTTAAATTTCAAAAATTTACAATTTACAAATGGCCGCCAGCTCGTCCCCGCCATCTGTATTTTTGACAGCGCGTACCCTTACCATAGACTTCATCATAGCACTGATCAGAGACAAATTTTTATTTTTTTTTCCATCTACTATATCCTCGCCCGAGGAGCTCCCTCAAAGTGGGGCGACACCCCAAAATTTATTTTTGCCGCCATTTCCAGTGTTGCCAGAAAAATTTAACCAAAAAACTACCTGGAGTTCATTGCGAGCCCCGATTGCCACCAGACTGCATAACTCGATTTTTGCAACGGAGAACCACTTTTTTTTTCTACTATGTCGGGGGCCGTAGCCCACAAACTACCAAAAATATGGTAGAAATTCTCAAGTCCTGGCAACAACTCAAATAAAATTACCCCCGAAGCTTGGACAAACCTCCCCGCTCCGATGTTGCCATCTCCCCGAACAATCAATTTTGAAAAAAGGCAATTTTTTTCCCCCCGAACAAAATGGCCGCCAGAGGCGGCGCCATCTTGGATTCGGAAAAATCGCAAATGACTTTTGAGAGTCGAACATAATTGTGACAGACCTAAAAAAAGAATTTTGAAAATCCACCCGCGCCCACCCTCCTACGATTCCGCAAACACGGGTTCCAAATTCAATTTTCAATCCAAGATGCGGCGCGGGCCATTTTTGTTTTTTTTTCCAAAAATTTTCCTTGTTCCAATTTTAAAAACAATGGGCGAATTCCAAAGACAAATGTCCAAAACCCAAGCATCGCATTTGACCAAAAAAAAAAACAAAAGCGGCAAACGCGCGCTTGCGTCCTTTTTTTTCCACCAAATGTCAAAAACCTGCGGTTGATTAAAAAACAACAACACCAAAAAAGAAAAAATATCCAAAAACAACCCCCGACAACCCCCAAAAAACCCCTGAAGCAGTCCAGTCATCAGTCAGTGGTAATCCAGCTTAATATAATATAGACTAAGCTTTTTGACGCCCCGCGCTTTGCGCGGCGCGCCTTCGAGCTAGGTCCCTGCGACGCTCGGCCGCGCTGCGGGCCCATGACGCCCTGCGCGGCGACGCTACGGGGGCTTCGCCCTCCGCGGAGCTCGGCCTTCGGCCTCGCGAGACGCAGCTCGGCCCTGCGGCCTCCGAAACTTACTTGCATGAGGCAGGCAACCCCGTTTGAGACAGTTGCCCTTGTTTCTTGTTTCCACGCCCAATGAGGATAATCAAATGTGTGTCCTTGGCAGTGTTGGATGTGGTATGAATTTAGACTTATAGTATTGCAAGTTTACGAGTCATAATTGGTAGAATGTGGCCGCTCCGTGCCTGCGCCCTACGCCGCGCTCCGCCTTTACCGTCATCTTCCCTTATGTAGTTAGGAGGCCGTCCCCGGGCTGGCCCGACGCGGCGCTTCGTTTGTTTTGTTGTGATGTGATCGTGGATGTAATGGCCCGCTCCGGCTGCGCCCTCGCGGCGCTTCGCTTGGTTTTTAGTGGGTCCTCACTTGAGATAAAATGGCCGCTCCGGGCTTCCCCTACCGGCGCTCCGCTTGGCGTTGGTGGGGTCTCACTTGAAATGAAATGGCCGCTCCGAGCTTCGCCCATGCGGCGCTCCGCTTTTTTTTGGTGTTATAACTTGTGATGACCAGGCTCCCCAAATTCGGATTAGTTTGAGTATAGACTAAGCACACACCACACCCGGTTTCTGAAGTTGATGTATGAATTTAGCAATTCACTACCTTGCTATACTACAGAGGACTTTGATTTTACCATATAACTTAACCACATAGATATACTTATTTTAATCCAACTGAGCTAGTTCCCTTATCAATAATCCTATGAGAATTTTCACCAGAATATTATTATGTAAAGATTAGTATATTAGGTACTGTTGAGCATAGATGGTAATGGGATGGTCCGAGATAAGCGTCCATTTGATTCACCTAAAGAATTTTTAACTCAAATCGTTCTTCATACAGATTGAAACCTCACTATTTCGGCTAAATGATCACTCTTCCTAAAAAGTTGTATTTACTAAAGTTTCCGAAAATTGTTTCAATAATTTACTAATGTTAATTTTATATAAATTCCTTACTTAACAGATAGGTCCCTAACTACATTACTGTTGTTTACAGTACAACAACAAAAAATGAACCCTAACCTATTAGTACATAATTAGTATTATTCCCGAATCATTTCTAAATGAATGTTAATTTAACAGGTCAAAAAAAAAATAACCCTAACCTATGTAGGTACATAATTAGGTAATTGTTCCGATCAATTTCTACAATGAATGTTTATACAGGTCAACAAAAAAAATAACCCTTACCTATGTAGGTACATATTAGGTAATTATTCCCGAATCTTTCTACATGAATGTTATTTAACAGGTCAACAAAAAAAAATAACCCTAACCTATTTTATGTACTTAATTAGGTAATTATTCCCGAATCAATTTCTACAATGAATGTTAGTTAACAGGTCAACAAAAAAAAATAACCCTAACCTATGTAGGTACATAATTAGGTAATTATTCCCAATGAATTTCTACAATGAATGTTATTTACAGGTCAACAAAAAAAATAACCCTAACCTATGTAGTACATAATTAGGTAATTTTCCCGAATCAATTCTACACTGAATTTTATTTAACAGGTCAACAAAAAAAATAACCCTAACCTATGTGGTACATAATTTAGTTAATTATTCCCGAATCAATTTCTACACTGAATTTTATTTAACAGAGTCAACAAAAAAAATAACCCTAACCTTGTAGGTACATTAATAGGTAATTATTCCGAATCAATTTCTACAATGAATGGTTATTTATTGTGTAATATTATGTTAAAAAAAAAACAAAAGCGCACGGCGCGCTCCCCGTTCTTTTTTTTTCCACCAATATGGCAAAAACCTGTGTTGGATTAAAAAATACCCCAACGTAAAAAAAACAAAATATTTACAAAAACAACCCCCGACACCCCCAAAAAAACCCCTGAGCATCAGTCAGTCCGTCAGTGTAATCCAGCTATATATATAGCGCTCCGCTTCCTATCGCTGCTGTTTTGTGATAAAATGGCCGCTCCGGGCTGCGCCCCACGCGGCGTCCCGCTTCGGTTTTTTCCAAATGACCGAGTGATTATAATGGACGCTCGAGCTTTCGCCTACGCGGCGCTCCGCTGGCTTTGATGTTTGTGAGTCAATGATGAAATGGCCACATCCGGGCTAATACGCCCTTACGCGGCTCTCTCCGCTTGGTTTTGGTGTTATGATCAGGATGAAATGGTCGCTCCGGGCTTCGCCCTAACGCGGCGCTCCGCTCGATTCCCCAACCTGGGTTGAATATTTTGATTTCCCCATGATCACTCCTTAGTGATGTACTTTAAGTCCAACTCCCTTACGAAATGTATGGGCAGTTCCTATCAGTCGAAATTTTTATTTTCGTTTTTTTTTCATCAAACAATCGTAACGCTCTGATTGGGCACAATGACATCAGATGTTACGTTTGACAGGAGCTCATACTCAGAAAATAAAAATTTGAAATTTTACATTTTGGTAATTCTCAAAATTATCCAAAAAGCTCGAAAAAATGTTTTTTTCCACCGTAGGTAGACCCTTGTCAAGCTTAACAATAAAGTTATGTCAGAATTCCGTCAAGTGGCGCCATCTGCCCGAAAACCCACTTTAAGATTTTCGAAAACTAAACTTTTCACAAAATGGCGCTGTCGAGTCCGCCTCTTGAATTTCAAAAAAAGCCGTATTTTTCCCATATACTACACCAAAACAAGATGAACACATTTTGGTCTTCTCTTTTCCCCCCATCTAGACTACAGAGGACCAATAAGCTCATCTCGAAAATGACCATGTGCAAACTGTTTTTTCTCAACAGATCCCAGTGTTTGCCAAGGTCCAGAGGGTGCCAATTTGCCAAAAAATGCATTGGATGTCACTTTTTGACAGGACCGTCATACTCAGAAACTGAAAATTCTGCAATTTACGTTTTGGGGTAATTCCTCAGAATTATCCAAAAATTCGAATTTTTATTTCACTGTCGCGTAGCCTTGTCACGTTTCAACAATAAATGTCATGGCTATAATTTCGCGTCATGGCGCCATCTGCCCGTGAAAACCCCACTTTAAAAATTTTCGAAAACTCACTTTTCACAAAATGCCGCTG
The DNA here is from genome assembly GCA_019059595.1 of Marasmia exigua. Lineage (NCBI taxonomy): Eukaryota > Metazoa > Arthropoda > Insecta > Lepidoptera > Crambidae > Marasmia > Marasmia exigua. Next base: position 94,373 of record JADPWL010003208.1, on the reverse strand, counting down.
TCTCATCCGCCTCTTGATTTTCAAAAAATTCCGTATTTTTCCATATACTACACCTAAACAAGACCGAACCACATTTTTACTTTTTTTTTCAATTAATACCAGACGGACCAATAACTATCGCGAAATGACCAAGTCGCAAAAATGTTTTTTCTCAAAGCTCCAGTGTTGCCAGTCAGGGTGCTGACATGGTCAAGATTCAATTTGGACGACCCATCAATACCTCATGGGAGTTTCTTCCCCCCCACAAATGGCTAGTTCTGACTCGGCACCTTTTCGGGGCCCTGTCGCGCAAACATTCAAAAATCGCCAAAAATATTTTCAACATGGCAACACACGCAAGCAAGACACGCACCCGCCAATACATGTCAACTCGCTCAAGTGGTCGCCATGTGTCCAAAAAATCACGTTGAAAATTTCAAAAATTTTACAAAATTTACAAAATGGCCGCCAGCTCGTCCGCCATCTTTATTTTGACAGCGCGTACCTTACCATAGACTTTCATCATAGCACTGATCAGAGACAATTTTTATTTTTTTTTCATGTCCGATAATCCTCGCCCGAGGAGCTTCCTCAAAGTGGGCGACCACCCCACAAATTTATTTTGCCTGCCGCCCATTTCCAGTTGTTGCCAGATTTTTACCAAAATGCTACCTGTAGGGTCATTGCGATCCCCGATTGCCACCAGACTGGCATACTCGATTTATCCTAAAAAGAGACACTTTTTTTTCCTACTATCGGGGTCGTGGCCCAAAAACTACCAAAAATATGGTAGAAATTCTCAGTCGTTGCAACACTAGTTAGATCGATAAATACGCCCGACGCCGTAACAAACCTACCAGCTCGCGTGATGTTGGCCATCTCCCCGACAATCAGTTTGAAAAAAGGCCATTTTTCCTCGCCCGAAAATGGCCGCCAGACGCGGCGCCATCTGGATGTTCGAAAAATCGCAATGACGTTTGACAGTTCGAACATAATTGTGACAGATTTAAAAAAAGAATTTTGAAAATCCACCTCCGCAGCCCCCCTCCGCTACCGATGTCCCCTAAAAGAGATCCAAATTAAATTTTACAAATCACAGTTGCGGCGCGGCCATTTTGTTTTTTGAAAATTTCCCGGTGCCAATTAAAAAAAACATGGCGATTCCAAGACAATTGTCAAACCCAAGCATCGCATTTGAAAAAAAAAACAAAAGCGCAACGGCGCGCTTTGCGGTCCTTTTTTTTCCACCAAATGTCAAAACAAATACCCTGCGTTGATTTAAAAAAACAAAACACCAAAAACAAAAAATCATCCAAAAACAACCCCGACCCCCCAAACAATAACCCTGATCAGTCGTGAGTCAGTGAGTGGTAATCCAGCTATATATATATAGACTATCTTTTTGACGGCACCGCTCTTTGTTGCGCGGGCGCGCCCTTCGAGCTAGGATCTGCGACGCTTGGTCGCAGCTGTGGGGCTGCGCCCTGCGCGGCGACGCTACGGGCTTCGCCCTCCGCGGAGCTCGGCCTTCGGCCTCGCGAGACGCAGCTCGGCCTGCGGCCGTCGCGAACTTGCATGAGGCGATGCACCGTTTGTGGCGGCTGCCCTTTTCCTTTTTCCACGCCCAAGGATAAATCAAATGTGTGTCCTTGGGCAGGGTTGGATGAGGTTCGGCGTTAGACTTTTTAGTTTTGCAAGTTACGATCATAATTGGTAGAATGTGGCCGCTCCGGGCTGCGCCCTACGCGGCGCTCTGCTTTGATCTCGTAGTCACTGTTCAGAGAATGACCGCTCCGGGCTTCGCCTTACGCGGCGCTCCGCTTCAACCGTATCTTCCTCATGTAGTTAGAAGGCCGCCCCGGGCTGCGCCCGACGCGGCGCTTCGCTTGGTTTCTGTGATGTGAGTCGTGATGTAATGGCCGCTCCGGGCTGCGCCCTACGCGGCGCTCCGCTTGGTTTTGCTGCTAATTTATGATAAAATGGCCGCTCCGGGCTGCGCCCTACGCGGCGCTCCGCTTGGATTTAGTAGTGTTGCTTGATGAAATGGCCGCTCCGGGCTTCGCCCTACGCGGCGCTCCGCTTGGATTTAGTAGTGTTTGCTTGATGTAATGGCCGCTCCGGGCTGCGCCCTACGCGGCGCTCTGCTTGGTTTTTATGACTATGAGTCGTGATGTAACGGCCGCTCGGGCTGCGCCCTACGCGGCGCTCCGCTTGGTTTTTTGTAGTATCACTTGTTATGGAATGGCCGCTCCGGGCTTCGCCCTACGCGGCGCTCCGCTCGGTTTCTCCAGAAAACTGAGTGATTATAATGGCCGCTCTGGGCTTCGCCCTACGCGGCGTTCCGCTTGGTTTTGGTTTTATAACTTGTGATGAAATGGCCGCTCCGGGCTTCGCCCTACGCGGCGCTCCGCTTGGATTTTGTGATATGAGTCGGGATGTAATGGCCGCTCCGGGCTGCGCCCTACGCGGCGCTCCGCTTGGTTTTTGTGATATGAGTCGTGATGTAATGGCCGCTTCCGGGCTGCGCCCTACGCGGGCGCTTCCGCTTGGTTTTTGTAGTATCACTTGTTATGGAATGGGCCGCTCCAGGCTTCGCCCTACGCGGCGCTCCGCTCGGTTTCTTCAGAAAACTGACTGATTATAATGGCCGCTCCGGGCTTGGCCCTACGCGGCGCTCCGCTTGGTTTTGGTTTTATAACTTGTGATGAAATGGCCCGCTCCGGGCTTCGCCCTAACGCGGCGCTCCGCTTGATTTAGTGGTGTTGCTTGATGAAATGGCCGCTCCGGGCTTCCGCCCTACGCGGCGCTCCGCCTCGATTCCCCGACTTTGGGTTGAATATTTTGATTTCCCATACAACTCCTTAGTGAGGTACTTTAAGTCAACTCCCCAGTACAAATGTATGGACAGTTTCCTATCAGGTCGAAATTTCATTTCGTTTTCTTTTCACACGGCAAACACTTGTGCATGCTCTAATTGGCCAAAAATGACATCGGATGTCACTTTTTGATAGGACCTCATACTCGGAAACTGAAAATTTGCAATTTTACGTTTTGGGATAATTCTCAGAAATTATCCAAAAATTCGAATTTTTTATTGCACTGTCGCGTAGCCCTTGTCAAGTTTAACAATAAAGGTTATGTCAAAATTCGCGTCAAGTGGCGCCATCTGCCCAAAAACCCACTTTAAAGCATTTCGAAAACTAAACTTTTAACAAAATGGCCGCTGTCTAGTCCGCCATCTTGAATTTAAAAAAATCCGTATTTTTCCCATATACTACACCATAAACAAGACCGAACCACATTTTTACTTTTTTTTTTAAATAATACCAGAGGACCAATAAGCTATCTCGAAAATGACCATGACCAAAAATGTTTTTCTCAACAGCTCCCAGTGTTGCCAGGTTAGGATACCAAATTGGCCAAAAATGGCATCGCATGTCATTTTTTGACAGGACCTCATACTCAGAAACTGAAAATTTGCAATTTTACGTTTTGGGGTAATTCTCAGAAATTATACAAAAATGTGAATTTTTTATTTCACCGTCGCGTAGCCCTTGTCAAGTTTAACAATAAAGGTTCTGTCTAAATTTCGCGTCAAGTGGCGCCATCTGCCCGAAAACCCACTTTAAAAATTTTCGAAAACTCAACTTTTTACAAAATGGCCGCTGTCTCATCCGCCATCTTGAATTTCAAAAAATCCGTATTTTTCCCATATACTACATCATAACCGAGATCGAACCACATTTTTACTTTTTTTTTCAAATAATACCAGAGGACCAATAACTATCGCCGAAAATGACCATGTCGCAAAAATGTTTCTCTCAACAGCCCCCAGTGTTGCCAGGTCAGGGTGCTGAAAATGGTCAAATGTCATTAAGACCGACCCTGTCAATGGCCTCTTGAGATTTTTTTCCCCCAAAAATGGCTATTTCGACTCGGCACCTTTTCGGGCCCTGGCGCGCAAACTATCAAAAATCGCCAAAATATTTTTCGACATGGCAACACACGCAAGCAAGACTCACACCCGCCCGATACATGTCAACGCGCTCAAGTGTCGCCATGTGTCAAAAAAATCACGTTGAAATTTTCAAAAAAATTACAAATTTACAAAATGGCCGCCAGCTCGTCCGCCATCTTGGATTTTTAAAAAAACGTATTTTTCCCATATACCACACCATAAACAAGACCGAACCACATTTTTACTTCTTTCCTCAAAGAATACCAGAGGACCAATAACTATCGCCGAAAATGACCAAGTCGCAAAAATGTTTTTCTCAACAGCTCCCAGTGTTGCCAGGTCAGGGTGTTGAAAATGGTCAAATGTCATTTGGACAGACCCAATCAATAGCCTCATGGGATTTTTTTCCCCCAAAAATGGCTATTTCGACTCGGCACCTTTTCGGGCCCTGGCGCGCAAACTATCAGAAATCGCCAAAATATTTTTCGACATGGCAACACACGCAAGCAAGACTCACACCCGCTCCATACACGTCAACTCGCTCAAGTGCTCCTCAAAGTCGGCGACACCCCAAAATTAATTTTTGCCGCCATTTCTCGTGTTGCCAGAATTTTAGGAAAAAGCTACCTGGAGGTCATAACGAGCCCCGATTGCCACCAGACTGCATACTCGATTTTTGCTAAAAAAAACACTTTTTTTTCTTCTATTCCGGGCCGTGGCTCAAAAACTACCAAAAATTTGGTAGAAATTCTACATCATGGCAACACTCGAATAAATTACCCCCCGACGCCTGGAATAAACCTACCCGCTCCGACGCTGTCATCTCCCCGAAAAATCAATTTGAAAATTGCCAATTTTTCCCCCTGACAAAAAGGCCGCCAGATGCGGCGCCATCTTGGATTTCAAAAAAACGCAAACGATGTTCAAAAGAAGAACACTAACGCAACAGACTAAAAAAATAATTTTGAAAATCCACCTGCGCCCCCCTCCGCTACGATTCCGCAAACACGGGTCCAAATTAAATTTTCAATCCAAGATGGCGGCGCGGCCATTTTCGCCCTACGCGGCGCTCCGCTTGGTTTTGCTGCTGATTTATGATAAAATGGCCGCTCCGGGCTTCGCCCTACGCGGCGCTCCGCCTCGATTCCCCATCTTGGGTTGAATATTTTGATTTCCCCATACAACTCCTTAGTGAGGTACTTTAAGTCAACTCCCCAGTACAAAATGTATGGGACAGTTTCCTATCAGGTCGAAATTTCATTTTCGTTTTCTTTTCACGGCAAACACTTGTACACGCTCTAATTGGCAAAAAATGACATCGGATGTCACTTTTTGACAGGACCTCATACTCAGAAACTAAAAATTTGCAACTTTACATTTTGGGGTAATTCTCAGAAATTATCCAAAAATTCGAGTTTTTTTTTTCACCATAGCGTAGCACTTGTCAAGCTCAACAATATAGGTCAAGTCAATAGTTCGCGTCAAGTGGCGCCATCTGCCCGAAAATCCGCTTTAAAGATTTTCGAAAACTAAATTTTTCACAAAATGGCCGCTGTCTAGTCCGCCATCTTGAATTTCAAAAAATCCGTATTTTTCCCATATACTACATCATAGACAAGACCGAACCACATTTTTACTTTTTTTTTTAAATAATACCAGGGGACCAATAACTATCGCCGAAAATGACCATGACCAAAAATGTTTTTCTCAACAGCTCCCAGTGTTGCCAGGTTAGGATGCCAAATCGGCCAAAAATAGCATCGCATGTCACTTTTTGACAGGACCTCATACTCAGAAACTAAAAATTTGAAATTTTACGTTTTGGGGTAATTCTCAGAAATTATCTAAAAATTCGAATTTTTTATTTTACTGTCACATAGCCCTTGTCAGGTTCAACAATAAAGGTTCTGGCAAAAAATCGCGTCAAGTGGCGCCATCTGCCCGAAAAACCGCTTTAAATTTTTTCGAAAACTCAACTTTTTACAAAATGGCCGCTGTCTCATCCGCCATCTTGAATTTCAAAAAATCCGTATTTTTCCCATATACTACATCATAAACAAGATCGAACAACATTTTTACTTTTTTTTTCAATTAATACCAGAGGACCAATAACTATCGCCGAAAATGACCATGTCGCAAAAATGTTTTTCTCCACAGCTCCCAGTGTTGCCAGGTCAGGGTGCTGAAAATAGTCAAATGTCATTTGAACAGACTCAATCAATAGCCTCATGGGATTTTTTTCCCCCAAAAATGGCTATTTCGACTCGGCACCTTTTCGGGCCCTGGCGCGCAAACTATCAAAAATCGCCAAAATATTTTTCAACATGGCAACACACGCAAGCAAGACACGCACCCGCCCAATACATGTCAACTCGCTCAAGTGTCGCCATGTGTCAAAAAAATCACGTTGAAAATTTCAAAAATTTTACAAATTTACAAAATGGCCGCCAGCTCGTCCGCCATCTTGTATTTTTGACAGCGCGTACCCTTACCATAGACTTCATCATAGCACTGATCAGAGACAATTTTTATTTTTTTTCCATCTACGATATCCTCGCCCGAGGAGCTCCTCAAAGTGGGCGACACCCCAAAACTTATTTTTGCCGCCATTTCCAGTGTTGCCAGAATTTTACCAAAAAACTACCTTAAAGTCATTGCGAGCCCCGATTGCCACCAGACTGCATACTCGATTTTTGCTAAAAAGACCACTTTTTTTTTCTACTATTCGGGGCCGTGGCCCAAAAACTACCAAAAATTTGGTAGAAATTCTGAGTCCTGGCAACACTCGAATAAATTACCCCTCGACGCCCTAAACAAACCTACCCACTCCGATGTTGCCATCTCCCCGAAAAATCAATTTGAAAAAAGGCAATTTTTTCCCCCCGACAAAATGGCCGCCTGACGCGGCGCCATCTTGGATTTCGAAAAATTGCAAACGACGTTCTAGAGTCGAACATAATTGTGACAGATTAAAAAAAGAATTTTGAAAATCCACCCGCGCCCCCCTCCGCTACGATTCCGCAAACACGGGTCCAAATTAAATTTTCAATCCAAGATGGCGGCGCGGCCATTTTGTTTTTTAAAAAAATTTTCCCCGTGCCACATTAAAAACCAATAAGCGATCCTAAGACAAATGTCAAAACATAGCCGTTGCATTTAAAAAAAAAAAAACAAAAGCGCAACGGCGCGCTTGCGGTCCATTTTTTTTCCACCAAATGTCAAAAACCTGTGTTGATTAAAAAAACAAATACACCAAAAAAGAAAAAAAATCGAAAAACAACCCCCAACACCCCTAAAAACACCCCTGATCAGTCAGTCAGTCAGTCAGTGGTAATCCAGCTATATATAATATAGATAGATAGATATAGAGAGTCGGTTTTATAGCGATTCGTTTCCGTCACATGCTGTTCATTATGTACATAATCATTGTTTTTAAAACATCGTCTTTACATTGTGATAGCCGCTCCGGGCTTCGCCCTATGCGGCGCTCAGCCTGGTTTTGGTGTTCTAACTTGTGACGAAACCAGGTTCCCCAAATTCGGGATTAGTTAGGTATAGACTAACCATACACCGGGTTCTGAAGTTGATGTATGATTTTAGCACTTCACTACCTTTCTATACTACAGAGGACTTTGTGTTATTAATGATTTAACATATACTTAGCCACATAGATATATTATTTTATATCCAACTGTGCAGCTCTCTTATCAATAATCATTCAATTACTACATACCTATGAGAATTGTTCACCAGAATGTTATTATTGTAAAGATTAGTATATTAGGTACTGTTGAGCATAGATGGTATGGGATGGTTGAGATAAGAGTCCATTTGATTCACCTAAAGATTTTTACTCAAAATCGTGCTTTATACAGATTAGAAAACCTCACTGATCTGAATTAAATCATCACTCTTCCTAAAGTTTTCAGTGAGACAATTTTTAATGCCTACCTACTACAGATATGTACTAATGTTAATTTATATAAATTCCTACTTACACAGATAGGTACCTACCAACATACTGTTGTTTTCTTTCAAATATTTCTACAATAATGTTATTTAACAGGTCAACAAAAAAAAAAAAACCCTAACCTAACTTATGTACACAGATAGGTACTTACCTACATACTGTTGTTTTCTTTCAAATATTTCTACAATGAATGTTATTTAACAGGTCAACAAAAAAAAATAACCCTAACCTATGTAGGTACTTAATTTTTCCCGAATCATGGTTCAATTAATGTGATCGACATTACGTGAGAGTTAAGGATGTGCATAATACCTACACTTATCTTACTGAAACATGAATTAAGTATGTATGAAATAACAGTTATATATGTACAGACAGCCACACATTAGGTTACCACAATCTGATAAATTTCCTCATTGATATTGAACCGAACATATCTAACATTAAATTATTTTAATTATTTACATATGTAGATATGTAAATAATTAATTTCATGTTAAACATGTTCAGTTGTCGATTGAAAAAAAAATACATTTTTTTTTCAATCGACTCTCACTTTGAATTGTTAGATACATATCGATTAATTTGTATTTGTTAAGAGAAACCGGACGTGTGACTGTTTATTGCGTCTATACGGTATTAACAACTACAAATTGAGTTTTTACAATTGCTGTATATTATGAAAAAAATATTTTAATAAATAAAACATGAAATAAGTTAGAAAATCCATGAATTTATTAATAAGAAATGTTGAACAGTTACAGTTGATCAAGCGGCATTCGTAATGCACACACATAGGACTCTGTCACGGCTCCGGCGCTGCGGGGCTCCGGCGGTCCCACGCGAGCTTATCGTCGCAGATGGTTTTCGCTCTCCACCGCAGCTTCGGCTTGTTGGCCGGCTTCGCCGGCCAGCCTCAGCCGCGGCGGCGAGCTTTCAAACCACCTGCTCCTCAGCTCGCGGGCCGCCTCGCCCCTCCGCGCCTACGCGGGTTTGAATTACACTCTAGGGGTGTGACAGACAAGACTGCGTGGAGTCGGTTTTATAGCGATTCGTTTCTGTCACATATTGTTCATTACATAATCATTGTTTTTAAAACATCGTCTTTACATTGTGATGAGTTTTCCTTGTCTGGGTGCTGATGATCACGCCAGCAGCTTTACCTTAGTCGCCTTATACGACACGTCGGTAAGAGTGAGGGTGGCCTATTCTACTCTGCCGGGGACCACACAGACAACGAAGATATTAAAAAACACAAAAAAAAAAATATCTGCAAAAAAAAAACCGCCTTCAAAAACCACGAACTAAAAAGTGTAAAATAATATTTTTAACACCTTAAAAACTCAACTTTTTACAAAATGGCCACTGTCTCATCCGCCTTCTTGAATTTCAAAAAATCCTTTTTTTTCCCATATAGGTACTTTATCATAAACAAAATCGAACCAAATGATTACTTTTTTTTTTCAAATAATATCATAGGACCAATAACTATCGCCGAAAATGACCATGTCGCAAAAATGTTTTTCTCAACAGCTCCCAGTGTTGCCAGATCAGGGTGCTGAAAATAGTCAAATGTCATTTGGACAGACCCAACTAAAGGCCTCGTGAGATTTTTTTCCCCCAAAAATGGCTATTTCGACTCGCCACCTTTTTAGGCCCTGGCGCGCAAACTATCAGAAATCGCCAAAATATTTTTCGACATGGCAACACACGCAAGCAAGACTCACACCCGCTCCATACACGTCAACTCGCTCAACTGCTCCTCAAAGTCGGCGACACCCCAAAATTAATTTTTGCCGCCATTTCTCGTGTTGCCAGAATTTTAGGAAAAAGCTACCTGGACGTCATTGCGAGCCCCGATTGCCACCAGACTGCATACTCGATTTTTGCTAAAAAAAAAACACTTTTTTTTCTTCTATTCCGGGCCGTGGCTCAAAAACTACCAAAAATTTGGTAGAAATTCTACATCATGGCAACACTCGAATAAATTACCCCCCGACGCCTGGAATAAACCTACCCGCTCCGACGCTGTCATCTCCCCGAAAAATCAATTTGAAAATTGCCAAAAATTGCCCCCTGACAAAAAGGCCGCCAGACGCGGCGCCATCTTAGATTTCGAAAAAAACGCAAACGAGGTTCAAAAGAAGAACACTAACGCAACAGATTAAAAAAATAATTTTGAAAATCCACCGGCGCCCCCCTCCGCTACGATTCCGCAAACACTAACGCAACAGATTAAAAAAAGAATTTTGAAAATCCACCGGCGCCCCCCTCCGCTACGATTCCGCAAACACGGGTCCAAATTAAATTTTCAATCCAAGATGGCGGCGCGGCCATTTTCGCCCTACGCGGCGCTCCGCTTAGTTTTGCTGCTGATTTATGATAAAATGGCCGCTCCGGGCTTCGCCCTCCGCCTCGATTCCCCATCTTGGGTTGAATATTTTGATTTCCCCATACAACTCCTTAGTGAGGTACTTTAAGTCAACTCCCCAGTACAAAATGTATGGGACAGTTTCCTATCAGGTCGAAATTTCATTTTCGTTTTCTTTTCACGGCAAACACTTGTACACGCTCTAATTGGCCAAAAATGACATCGGATGTCATTTTGACAGGACCTCATACTCGGAAATTAAAAATTTGCAACTTTACATTTTGGGGTAATTCTCAGAAATCATCCAAAAATTCGAGTTTTTTTTTTTCACCATAGCGTAGCACTTGTCAAGCTCAACAATATAGGTCAAGTCAAAAGTTCGCGTCAAGTGGCGCCATCTGCCCGAAAATCCGCTTTAAAGATTTTCGAAAACTCAATTTTTCACAAAATGGCCGCTGTCTAGTCCGCCATCTTGAATTTAAAAAAATCCGTATTTTTCCCATATATTACACCATAAACAAGACCGAACCACATTTTTACTTTTTTTTTTAATAATACCAGAGGTCCAATAACTATCGCCGAAAATGACCATGACCAAAAATGTTTTTCTCAACAGCTCCCAGTGTTGCCAGGTTAGGATGCCAAATCGGCCAAAATGGCATCGCATGTCACTTTTTGACAGGACCTCATATTCAGAAACTGAAAATTTGAAATTTCACGTTTTGGGGTAATTCTCAGACATGTCCGAAAATTCGAATTTTTTATTTTTACTGTACATAGCCCTTGTCAGCTCAACAATAAAGGTTCGTCTGAATTTCGCGTCAAGTGGCGCCATATGCCCGACCAAACCCACTTGAAAAATTTTCGAAAACTCGAACTTTTTTACAAAAGGCCGATGTCTAGTTACGCCATCTTGAATTCAAAAAAATCCGTTATTTTTCAAATATCCGACATCATAAACAAGATCGAACCACATTTTTACTTTTTTTTTTTAATATACCAGAGGACCGAATAGACTGCTCGCGAAAATGACCATGACCAAAATGTTTTTCTCAACAGCTCCCGTGTTGCCAGGTTAGGATGCCAAATCGGTCCAAGAAATGGCATCGCATGTTCACTTTTGACAGGACCTCATATTCAGAAACTGAAAATTTTGAAATTTCACACGTTTTGGGGTAATTCTCAGAATTGTCCGGAAATTCGAATTTTTATTTTATACTGTCACATAGCCCTTGTCCAGGCCTCAACAATAAAGGTTCTGTCTGAATTTCGCGTTCAAGTGCGCATCTGCCCGAAACCCACTGAAATTTTCGAAAACTCGACTTTTTACAAAATGGCCGCTGTCTAGTCCGCCATCTTGAATTCAAAAAAATCCTTCCGTATTTTTCACATATCCTACATGCCTAAACCAGATCGAACTCATTTTTTACTTTTTTTTTTCAATTAATACGCAGCAGGACCATAACTATCGCCGAAAATGACCACGTCGCAAAAATGTTTTTCTCCACAGCTCCAGTGTTGCAGGGTAGGATGGCCAAAATCGGCGAAAAATGGCATCGCATGTCACTTTTTTCACAGGACCTCATATTCAGAAACTGAAAATTTGAAATTTCACGTTTGGGTAATTCTCAGAACATTGTCCGAAAATTCGAATTTTTATTTACTGTCACATAGCCCTTGTCAGGCTCAACAATAAGGTTTCTGTCTGATTTCGCGTCAAGTGGGCGCATCTGCCCGAAACCCACTTGAAAAATTTCGAAAACTCGACTTTTTACAAAATGGCCGCTGTCCTAGTCGCCATCTTGAATTCAAATCCCTATTTTTCCCATATACTACATCATAACAAGATGAACCACATTTTTACTTTTTTTTTCAATTAATACCAGAGGACCAATACTATCGCCGAAAATGACCAGTCGCAAAAAGTTTTTCTCCCAGCTCCCAGTGTTGCAAGGTCAGGGTGTTGAAAATGGTCAAATGTCATTTGAGACCGACCCCTGTCGATGCCTCTTGAGATTTTTTCCTCACCCCAAAAAATGGGCCCCTTTGTTTTAAAAATTTTGTTTCCGACTCGGCACCTTTTCGGGCCCTGCGCGCAAACTATCAAAAATCGCCAAAATATTTTTCAACATGGCAACACACGCAGCAAGAACACGCACCCGGCCCAATACATTCAACTTCGCCTAAGTGGTCGCCATGTGTCAAACAAATCAACGTTTGAATATTTCAAAAATTTTACAAATTTACAAAATGGCCGCCAGCTCGTCCGCCATCTTGTATTTTTGACAGCGCGTACCCTTACCATAGACTTCATCATAGCACTGATCAGAGACAATTTTTATTTTTTTCCATCTACGATATCCTCGCCCGAGGAGCTCCTCAAAGTGGGCGACACCCCAAAATTTATTTTTGCCGCCATTTCCAGTGTTGCCAGAATTTTACCAAAAAACTACCTTAAAGTCATTGCGAGCCCCGATTGCCACCAGACTGCATACTCGATTTTTACTAAAGAGACCACTTTTTTTTTCTACTATTCGGGGCCGTGGCTCAAAAACTACCAAAAAGTTGGTAGAAATTCTCAGTCATGGCAACACTCGAATAATTACCCCCCGACGCCCGGAACAAACTACCAGCTCCGATGTTGCCATCTCCCCAAAAATACGTTTGAAAAGTGCCAATTTTTTCCCCCCGACAAAATGGCCGCCAGACGCGGCGCCATCTTGGATTTAGAAAAATCCCAACAAGTGTTTGAAAGTCGAACATAATTGTGACAGATTAAAAAAAGAATTTTGAAAATCCACCCGCGCCCCCCTCCGCTACGATTCCGCAAACACGGGTCCAAATTAAATTTTCAATCCAAGATGGCGGCGCGGCCATTTTGTTTTTTCGAAAAATTTTCCCGGTGCCAATTAAAAAAACAATGAGCGATTCTAAGACAAATGTCAAAACATAACCGTTGCATTTAAAAAAAAAAAACAAAAGCGCAGCGGCGCGCTTGCGGTCCTTTTTTTTTCCAAAAAATGTCAAAAACCTGCGTTGATTAAAAAAACAACAACACCAAAAAAAAAAAAATATCCAAAAACAACCCCCAAAACCCCCAAAAATACCCCTGATCGTCCAGTCAGTCATCCGTGGTAATCCAGCTATATATAATAGAGATATAGACTAGCTTTTTGACTGCCCCGCGCTTTGCGCGGGCGCGCCTTCGGCTAGGTCTGCGACGCTTTCTGGCGCGCTGCGGGCTGCGCCCTGCGCGGCGACGCTGGAACGGGCCTTCGCCCTCCGCGGAGCTCGCCTCCGCCTCGCGAGACCAGCTTCGCCTGCGGCCTCGCGAACTTGCAGAGGCGATGCACCGTTTGAACACGTGCCCTTGTTCGTTTCCACGCCCAAGGATATAAATCAAATGTGTGTCCTTGGGCCAGGGTGTGATGGGTTTGAGGGTAGACTATATGGTGTTGCAATTATGATCATAATTGTTAGAATGTGGCCGCTCCGGGCTTTGCCCTACCGGCGCTCCGCTTTAATCGCATCTTTTCTCATGTAGTTAGAAGGCCGCCCCGGCCTGCGCCGACTGCGGCGCTTCCGCTGGGTGTTTTTTTGTTGATGTGAGTCGTGATGTAATATGCCGCTCCGGGCTGCGCCCTACGCGGCGCTCCGCCCTACGCGGCGCTCCGCGTGGTTTTTTTTTTTTTGTAGTATCATTTGAAGATGGAATGCCGCTCCGGGCTTCGACCTACGCGGCGCTTCGCTTGTTTTGGTGTTGTAACTTGTGATGAAACAGGCTCCCAAATTCGTGATTATTTAGGTATAGACTAAGCACACACCCGGTTCTGAAGTTGATGTATTATTTTAGCACTTCACTACCTTTCTATACTACAGAGGACTTTTGATTTAATATATACTTTACCACATAGATATATTATTTTATATTCACTGTGCAGCTCCCTTATAAATAATCCTATGAGAATTGTTCACCAGACTATTATTAATTGTAAAGCTTAGTATATTAGGTATGTTGAGGCATAGAGGTTATGGGATGTCGAGATAGCGTCCATTTGATTCACCTAAAGATTTTTTACTCAAAATCGTTCTTTTCTTACAGTTAAAATACCTCACTGATCTGAACCTAAATTATCACTCTTCCTAAAAAGTGTATTACTAAAGTTTCCGAAAGATTGTTTTCAATAATTTACTAATGTTAATTATATAAATTCCTACTTACACAGATAGGTACCTACCTACATACTGTTGTTTTACAGGACAACAAAACAAAAAAAAATAACCCTAACTTATGTAGGTACATAATTAGGTAATTATTCCCGGAATCAATTTCTCTACAAGGAATGTTATTTAACCGGTCAACAAAAAAAAATAAACCCTAACCTATGTAGGTACATAATTAGTAATTATTCCCGAATCAATTTCTACAATGGAATGTTATTTAACAGGTCAAAAACAAAAAAAAAAATAACCCCTAACCTATGTAGGTCTTAATTAAGTAATTTATTCCCGAACTCAATTTCTACAATAATGTTATTTAAAGGTCAACAAAAAAAAATAAAAACTAACTTATGTAGGTAACATAATGCAGGTAATTATTCCCGAATCAAATTTGCTACAATGAATGTGTAGGTAACAGGTCACACAAAAAAAAAATAACCCTAAAACCTATGTAGTACATAATTAGGTAATTATTTTCCCCGAATCAATTTCTACACTGAATTTTATTTAACTAGGCAACAAAAAAAAAAATAACCCTACCTATGTAGGTAATAATTAGGTAATTATTCCCGAATCAATTTCTTACATATGAATGTGATTTTAAACAGGTCAACAAAAAAAAAAAAAACCTAACCTAGGTAGGTACATAATTAGGTAATTATTCCGAACATCAATATCTACAAGAATGTTATTTAACCAGGTCAAACAAATAAATCAAATGTGGGTACTGGGCAGGGTTGCGGTTAGGGTCGAGGTTAGACTTATAGTATTGCAAGTTACAATTCCTTAATTGGTAGAATGTGGGCCGGCTCCGGGCTTGCGCCCTACGCGGCGCATCGCTTGTTTTGGTCATGAGTAGTGATGAAAGGCCGCTCCGGGCGTCGCCATACGCAGCGCTTCCGCCTTCCACCGTATCTTCCCATGTAGTTAAGAGGCGCCCCGGGCCGCGCCCGACGCGGCTTGCGTGGATTTGGTACTGATTGGGCTTGAGGAAATGGCCGCTCCGGGCTTCGCCCTTACGCGGCGAAGCTGGTTTGTGTTATAACTTGTGATGAAATGGCCGCTCCGGGGTCTTGCCGCTACGCGGGCTCCGGCCGATCCCCAACTTGGGTGGATATTGGTTGGATTGCGCCATTATTACATTACTTATAGGAGGTTGTACCTGTAAGGTCAAATCCAGTATATATAATTGTATGGGAAAAGGCTCTTTACCATGTTGTGTTATTGTATATATTGTTGTCTATCATTGTTTTCGTTTTCGTTTCACGGCAAACCACTTCTTTTAACACGCTCTGATATGGCCAAAAAGACATCGGGTAACACTTTTGACAGGGACCTTCATACTCGGAAAACTGAAAAAATTTGAAACTTTACGTTTTAGGGTAATTCTCAGAAATTATCCAAAATGTGAAATGTTTTTTTCACCATCGGGTAGCCCTTATCAAGTTCAACAATAAAGGTCATGTAAAAAAATGCGCGTCAGGTGGCGCCATCTGCCGAAAACCAATTTGTAAAGCATTTCGAAAAATCAAATTTTCACAAAATGGCCGCTGTCCTGTCCGCCATCTTGAATTTCAAAAAATCCCGTATTTTTCCCAATACGACACCATAAACAAGGTCGAACTACATTTTTACTTTGTTCCTCAAAGGAACGTACCAGAGGACCACTAACATCGCCGAAAATGACCAGGACCAAAAAATGTTTTCTCAACAGCTCCCAGTGTTGCCAGGTTAGGACGCCAAATCGGCAAAAAATAGCATCGCATGTCCACTTTTGACAGGACCTCATAGACTTGAAAACTGAAATTTGCCAAATTTTACGTTTTGGGGTAATTCTCAGAAATTATCCAAAAATTCGAATTTTTATTTCACTATCGCGAGCTATCATCAAGCTCAACAATAAGGTTCTGGCTGAAATTCGGTCAAGGGGCGCCATCTGCCCCCCGTGTGTGCAAAAAAACCCTTTGCAATTTCAAAAACTCGACTTTTACAAAATGGCCGCTGTCTAAGTCCGCCATCTTGAATTTCCAAAATCAGTATTTTTCCATATACTACATCATAAACAAGATCGAAACCACATTTTTACTTTTTTTTCAATTAATACCAGAGGACCAATAACTATCGCCGAAAATGACCATACAAAAAGTTTTTCTCAACAGCTCCCGTGTTGCAAGGTGTAGGACGCCAAATCGGCAAAAATAGACCATCGCATGTCACTTTTTGACAGGACCTCATACTTGAAAATGAAAAATTTGCAATTTTACGTTTGGAGGTAATCTCAGAAATTATCAAAAATTGGAATTTTTTTATTTCACTATCGCGTAGCTATCATCAGCTCAACAATAGAAGGGTTCTGGTGAAATTCGCGTCAAGTGGCGCCATTCTGCCCGAAAAACCACTCTTGAATTTCAAAAACTTCGACTTTTTAAAAAATGGCGATGTCTAGTCCGCCATCTTGACTTTCCAAAAATCCGTATTTTTCCCATTATATACTACATCATAAACAAGATCGAACCACATTTTTAGCTTTTTTTTTTGCAATTAATTACCAGAGGACAATAACTATCGCCGAAAATATGACCAAGTCGGCAAAAATGTTTTCTCAACAAGTCCCAGGTTTGGCATGTCAGGGTGCTACAAAATGGTTCAAAATGTCATTAGGACAGACCCAATCAATAGCCTCATGGGATTTTTTTCCCCGCAAAAAAGGCTATTCGACTCCGGCACCTTTTTGTTCTTTTTCGGGCCTGGCGCGCAAACTATCAAAAAAATCGTCAAAAAAATTTTAGACATGGCAACACATCAAGCAAAGACTCACACCCGCCCGATACATGCGACTCGACTAAAGTGTCGACACTGTGTCAACAAAATCACTTGAAATTTTCCAAAACATTTTACAAATTTAAAAATGGCCGCCAGCTCGTCCGCCACTTGTATTTTTGAAGCTGTACCGTGCCATAGCTCCATCATAAGGATGATCAGAACAATTTTTATTTTTTTCCTCTATGATAACTCGCCCAAGGAGCTCCTCAAAGTGGGCGACACCCAAAATTTATTTTTGCCGCCATCCAGTGTTGCCATGGAATTTTAGCAAAAAACTACCTGGAGGTCATTGCGAGCCCGATTGCCACCAAACTGCTTACTCGATTCACTAAGGAGACCACTTTTTTTTCTACTATCGGGGCCGTGGCCAAAAAAACTACCAAAAATTTGGTAGAAATTCTCAGTCCTGGCAACACTCGATAAAGTACCCCCGACGCCTGCGAACCAAACCTACCAGCCCGTGTTGCCATCTCCCCGAAAAATCCAATTGAAAAGTGCCATTTTTTACCCCGACAAAATGCCGCCAGACGCGGAGCCATCTTGGATTTCGAAAAGTCGCACCACAACGTTCTAGAGCGAACATAATTGTGACAGATTAAAAAAATAATTTTGAAAATCCAACCGCGCCCCCTCGCTACGTTCCGCAAACAAGGTCAAATTAAATCAATCCAAGATGGCGGCGCGGCCCATTTTGTTTTTTGAACTTTTTTCCGGTGCAATTTTAAAAACAATGGGCGATTTCCCAGGACAAATGTCAAAAACCCAAGCATCGCATTTGAAAAAAAAAAAACAAAGCGCACCGGCGCGCTTGCGGTCCATTTTTTTTCACCACATGTCAAAAACCTGCGTGATTAAAAAAAAACAACACACCAAAAAAGAAAAAATATCCAAAAACAACCCCCGACACCCAAAACCACTGATCAGTCAGTCAGGTCAGTCCAGTGGTAATCCAGCTATATATAATATAGACTAGCTTTTTGAAGGCCACGCGCTTTGCGCAGGGCGCGCCTTCGAGCTAGGTCTGAGACGCTTGGCCGCGCTGCGGCTGCGCCTTCGCGCGGCGACGCTACGGGCTTCGCCCTCCGCGGAGTTCGGCTTCGGCCTCGCGAGACGCAAGCTCGGCCGCGGCCTCGCGAACTTGCATGAGGCGATGCAACAGTTTGTAGCAGATGCCCTTTATCTTTTCCACGCCCAAGGATATAATCAAATGTGTGTCCTTGGGCAGGGTTGGATGGGGTTCGAGGTTAGACTTTTAAGGTCTGCAGTTACGATCATAATTGGTAGAATGTGGCCGCTCGGGCTTGCGCCCTTACGCGGCGCCTCCGCCGCCACCGGTCTTCTCGTGTAGTTAGGAGGCCGCCACCGGGCTGCGCCCGACGCGGCGCTTCGCTTGGTTTTATCGTGCTGTGAGGTCGTGATGTAAGGGCCGCTCCGGGCTGCGCCCTACGCCTGCCGCTCCGCTTGGTTTTTGTGATATAAGTCGTGATTGAAATGGCCGCCTCCGGGCTTGCCATACGAGGCGCTCCGCTCGTTTTTGGTCTGTATGAGTTCATGATGAAATGGCCGCTCCTGGGCCTTCGCCCTCAGCGGCGACTCCGTCTTGGATTTAGTAGTGTTACTCTGATGAAATGGCACGCTCCGGGCTTCGCCCTACGCGGCGCTTCGCTAGTTTATGTGCTGGAGTCGCTGATGTAATGCGCCCTCCGGCTCGCCCTACGCAGCGCTCGCTCTAGATTTAGCAGTGTTGCTTGATGAAATGGCCGCTCTAGGCTGCGCCCGACGCGGGCCGTTCCGCTTGGTTTTTGTGATCATAAGTAGGTGATGAAAATGACCGCCTCCGGGCTTTTGCCCTACGCGGCGCTCCGATCGTTTTCGGTGTATGGGGAGTCATGATGGAAATGGCCGCTCCGGGCTTCGCCCTCGCGCGCTCCGCTTGGATTTAAGTAGTGGTTACTTGAATGAAATGGCCGTCCGGGCTTCACCCTAACGCGGCGCTACTGCCTCGCATTAACCCAGCTTGGGTGAATATTTTGATTTCGCCATACAACTCCTTAGTGAGAGCTACTTTAGTCAGAATTCTCAGTACAAAATGTTATGGGACAGTTTCCTATCAGGTCGAATTTCATTTTCGTTTTCTTTTCACGGCAAAACAATTGTACACGCTTTGATTGGCAAAACAATGACATGGATGGCCACTTTTTAGACGAGGCCTCGATACTCGGAAACTGTAAATTGCATTTACATTTGGGGTAATACTCAGAAATTATCAAAAACTCGAATAAATTTTTTTTCACCATCGCTTACGTTCTTGTCAAGTTTTTTAACATAAGGTCATGTAAAAAATTCGCGTCAAGTGGCGCATCGCCCGAAACACCCACTTAAAGATTTACGAAAACTATTTTTTCACAAAATGGCCGCTATCTAGTCAGCATCTTGAATTTCAAAAAATCAGTATTTTTTACCATATAATACCACCCATAAACAGACCGAACCTAATTTTTACTTTTTTCCTAAAGAATACCAGAGGACAATAACTATCGCGAAAAGACCATGACCAAAAAATGTTTTTCTTATACAGCTCCCAGTGTTGCCAGGTTAGGATGCTTAATTGGCTACAAATGGCATTGCACGTCACTTTTGCAGGCCCTTCATACTCAAAAGTGAAAAATTTGCAATGTACTTTGGGGTAATTCTCAGAAATTATCCAAAAAAATTCGATTTGTTTATTTCACTGTCGCGTAGCTATCATCAAGTTCAACAATAAAAGGTTCTGGCTAAAAAATTGCGTCAAGTGGCGCCATATGCCCGAAAACCACTTTGAATTTTGCAAAAATCTCAACTTTCACAAAATGGCCGCTGTCTTAGTCGCCATCTTTAATTTCAAAAAAATTAGTATTTTTCCCACATACTACACCATAAACAGACCGAACCACATTTTTACTTTTTTCTCTGAGAGAATACAGGGACCAATAAAGCGATCTCGGAAACTGACCAAGTCGCAAAATGTTTTTTCGCAACAGCTCAGTGTTGCCAGGTCAGGGTGCTGTGAACAATGGTATAAATGTCATTCGAACCGACCTTTAATGGCCTTTGAGATTTTTTCTCCCAAAATGGCTATTTCTATCGGCACCTGTTCGGGCCCTGGCGGCAAACTATCAAATATCGCCAAAAATATTTTTCAACATGGCAACATACGCAAGCAAGACTCACCGCCCCATACATGTCAACCGATCAAGTGTCGCCATGGTCAAAAAAAATCCACGTTGAAATTTTCGAAAATTTTAAAAAATTTACAAAATGGCCGCAGGCTCGTCCCGCCATCTTGTATTTTTGACAGCCGTACCCCTACCATAGGGACTACATCATAGCCTGATCAGAGACAATTTTTGATTGTTTTTCCATCCGCGATATCCTCGTCCTAGGAGCTCCTCAAAGTGGGCGACACCCCAAATATTTATTTTTGCCGCCATTTCCAGTGTTGCAGAATTTCTAGCAAAAAAAATACCTGTGGTCATTGCGAGCCCCGACGCCACCAGACTGCATACTCGATTTCATAAAGAGCCCACTTTTTTTTTATACTATTCGGGGCCGTCGGCCAAAACTACAAAAAGTTGGTAGAAATTCTCAGTCGTGGCAACACTCGGATAAATTGCCCCGCACGCCCTAAACAATCTCCCACTCCGATGTTGCCCATCTCCCTGAAAAAAACAGTTTGAAAAAAGGCAATTTTTTCCCCCCGACAAAATGGCGCCAGACGCGGCGCCATCTTGGATTTCGAAAAAACGCAAACGACGTTTGAGAGTATGAAAACGCAGCAAAGATAAAAAAAGAATTTCGAAATCCACCGGCGCCCCCCTCGGCTACGATTCCGCAAACACGCGTCAAATAAATTTTCAATCCCAAGGATGGCGCGCGGCCATGTGTGTTCGAAAATTTTTCCCGGTGCCAATTGAAAAACAATGGGCAATTCTAAAACAAGTGTCAAAACCCAAAGCATCGCATTTGAAAAAAAAACAAAGCGCCAACGGCGCGCTTGCGGTCCATTTTTTTTTCACCAAATGTCAAAAAACAGGCGTTGATTAAAAAACAACAAACCAAAAAAGAAAAAAAATGGAAAAACAACCCCAAACCCCCAAAAATAGCCCTGATTCAGTCAGTGAAGTCAGTCAGTGGTAATCCAGCTATATATAAATAGATAGATAGATAGACTAGCTTTTTGACGCCCCGCGCTTTGCGCGGGCGAGCCTTCGAGCTAGGTTGGACCATCGGCCGCGCTGCGGGCTGCGCCCTGCGCGGCGGAGATACGGGCTTCGCCCTTCGCGGAGCTCGGCCTTCGGCCTCGCGAGAAGCAGCTCGGACCTGCGGCCTCAGCGAACTTGCATGAGGCTGATGCACTGTTTGTAGCCAGTTGCCCACTTCTATCTTTTCCACGCCCAAGGATAAATCAAATGTGTGTCCTGGGCAGGGTTGGAATCGGGTTTGAGGGTAGATTTTGGTGTTGCAAGTTATGATCATAATTGGTAGAATGTGGCCGCTCCGGGCTTTGCCTACGCGGCGCTCCGCTTTAAACGCGTCTTTTTTAGTAGTTAGAAGGCCGCCCCCGGGCTGCGCCCGACGCGGCGCTCCGCCTGGTTTCTGTGGTGTGAGTCGTGATGTAATGGACCGCTCCGGGCTGCGCACTACGCGCGCTCCGTTCGGTTTTGTAGTATCACTGGAGATGGAATGGCCGCTCAGGGCTTTTCGCCCTACGCGGCGCTTCGCTGTGTTTTTGTTTGTTTAACAAGTGATGTAATGGCGCTCCGGGCCTTCGCCTACGCGGCGCTCCGCTTAGTCTTTGCTGCCTGTTTTGTGAGTAAAAATGGCCATCCGGCGCGCCCTACGCGGCGCTCCGCTTGGCTTTGGTGTTATGAGGTCATGATGAAATGGCCGCCTCCGGGCTACGGCCCTACGCGCGCTCCGCTTGATTGAGCTACTGTGTTATGATTAAATGGCCGCTCCGGGCTTCGCCCTCGCGGCGCTCCGCTTGGTTTTGGTGGTCTCGTGCGATGAAATTGTCGCTCCGAGCTTCGCCCTACGCGCGCTCTGCTTGGTTTTGCTGATGATTGTGATAAAACGGCCGCTCCGGGCTGCGCCCTACGCGGCGCTCCGCTTGGCTTTAGTAGTTTTGCTTGATGAAATGGCCGCTCCAGGCTGCGCCCTACGCGGCGCTCCGCTTGGTTTAGCACTGCTGATTTTATGTAAAATGGCCGCTACCGGGCTGCGCCCACGCGGCGCTACAGCTTGGATTTAGTAAGTGTTGCTTGATGAAATGGCCGCTACGGTGCGCCCTACGCGCGCTCCGCTTGGTTTTGCTGCTGAATTCATGATAAAAAATGGCCACTCCGCGGAGCCCTACGTGGCGCCTCCGCTTGGATTAGTAGTGTGCTGATGAAATGGCCGCTCCGGGCTTCGCCCTACGCGGCGCTCCGTTGGATTATTAATGTTGCTTGATGAAATGGCCGCTCCGGGCTGCGCCCTACGCGGCGCTCGCTTGGTTTTTGTGATATAAGTCGTGATGAAATGTGCCGCTCCGGGATACCCATACGCGCGCTTCCGCTGGTTTTGCTACCTGATTTGTGATAAAATGGCGCTCCAGGCTGCGCCCTACGCGGCGCTCGCTTGGATTTAGTAGTGTTGCTGATGAAATGGCCGTCCGGGCTTCGCTCCTACGGCGGCGCTCCGCCTTCGATTCCCCAGCGGGTTGGAATATTTTGATTTCCCCATTACAACTCCTTAGTGAGGTACTTATAAGTCAACTCCAGTACCAAAAATGTATGGGACAGTCTCCTACCAGGTCTAAATTTCATTTTCGTTTTCTTTGTCACGGCAAACACTTCGTACACGCTCTGACTTGGCCCCCAAAATGACATCGGATGTCACTTTTTGACAGAACTCATACTCGGAAACTGAAAATTTGAATTTTACGTTTTGGGGTAATCTCAGAAATTATCCAAAAATTTAATTTTTTTTTCACTCTCGCGTACGCTCTTGACAAGTTCAACAATAAAGAGTTCTTTCCCCGCCAATTCGCGTCAAGTGGCGCCATCTGCCCGAAAAAACACTTTGAATTTTTTTCAAAAAAACTAAACTTTTCACAAAATGGCCGCTGTCTTGTCCGCCATCTTGAATTTCAAAAAAAAATCGTTATTTTCCATATATACACCTAAACAAGACCGAACCACATTTTTACTTTTTTCCTTAGGAGAATCCAGAGGTACCAATAAGCTATCTCCGAAAATGACAAGTCGCAAAATGTTTTTCTCACAGCTCCAAGTGTTGCCAGGTCAGGAGTGCTGAAAATGTTAAAATGTCAGTCGAAAAAACCGACCCTTTCAATGGCCTCTTGAGATTTTTGCTACCCAAAACGGCTATTTAGGCTCGGCACCTTCTTCGGGCCCTGGGCGCAAAACTATCCCAAATATCGCCTAAAATATTTTTCAACATGGGCAAACATACGCAAGCAAGACTCACACCCGCCCCATACTGTAAACTCGCTCAACTTAGTGTCGCCATGTGTCAAAAAAATCACGTTGAAATTTTCGAAAATTTTACAAAATTTACAAAATGGCCGCTAGATCGTCCGCCATCTGTATTTTTGACAGCCCTACCCCTACATAGACTACACATACGCATGTATCAGAGACAATTTTATTTTTTTTCCATCCGCGATCTACTCGTCCTAGGAGCTCCTAAAAGTGGGCCGACACCCCAAAATTATTTTTGCCCGCCTTTCCAGTGTTGCCAGATAGTTTAGCAAAAACTACTGTGGTCATTGCGAGCCCCCGATCGCCACCAGGACTGCCATACTCGATTTTCACTAAAGAGACACTTTTTTTTTCTACTATTCGGGGCCGTGGCCACCAAAATACAAAAAGTTTGGTAGAAATTCTAAGTCGTTGGCAACACTCGGATAAATTGCCCCCGACGCCCTTCTAAACAATCCTTACCCAACTCCGATGTTGCCATCTCCCCGAAAAAACAGTTTGAAAAAATGTGACAATTTTTTTCCCCCCGACAAAATGGCCGCCAGACGGGCGCCATCTTGATTTACGCAAAAACGCAAACGACGTTTGAGAGCCGAACAGCACGCAACAGATTAAAAAAAGAATTTCGAAAATCACGGCGCCCCCCTCGGCTACGATTCCGCAAACACGGGTTCCAAATTAAATTTTCAATCCAAGATGGCGGCGTCCGGCCATTTTGTTTTTTTCGAAAAATTTTTCCGGTGCAATTGAAAAACCCAATGGGCAATTCTAAAACAAGTGTCAAAAACCCACAGCATAGCATTGAAAAAAAAAAAAAACAAAAGCGCACCGGCGCGCTGAGCGTCATTTTTTTTCCACCAAATGTCAAAAACCTGCAGTTGATAAAAAAAAACAACAACACAAAAGAAAAAAAATGAAAAAAAACAACCCCCAACACCCAAAAATACCCATGATCAGTCAGTGAGTCAGTCAGTTGGTATCCAGCTATATCTAAAATAGATAGATAGATTAGACTAGCTTTATGACGCCCCGCGCTTTGCGCGGGCGCGCCTTCGAGCTAGAGTCTGCGACAATCGGCAGCACGCTGCGGCTGCGCCCTGCGGGCGACGCTACGGGCTTCTCCCTCCGCGGAGCTCGGCCTCTCGGCCTCGACGAGACGCAGCTCCCCCCCCCCCGGCTGCGGCCTCGCGACTTGAATGAGGGAGATGCACTGTTTGTAGCAGTTCCTTTATCTTTCACGCCCAAGGATAAATCAAAGTGTGTCCTTGGGCAGGGTTAGGATAGGGTTTGAGGTAGACTTTTGGTGTTGCAAGTATGATCATAATTGTAGAATGTGGCCGCTCCGGGCTTTGCCCTACGCGGCGCTCCGCTTTAAACCGCGTCTTTTTTATGTAGTTAGAAGGCCGCCGGGCTGCGCCGACGCCGGCGCTCCGCTTGGTTTCTGTGGGTGAGTCGTGATGTAATCGCGCTCCGGGCTGCGCCTACGCGGCGCTCCGCTTGGTTTTGTAGTATCAACTTGAGAATGGAATGGTCGCTCGGGCTTCGGCCCTACGCGGCGCTTCGCTTTGTTTTGTTGGTTAACAAGTGATGTAATGGCGCTCCGGCGCTCTCCCCTACGCGGCGCTCCGCTTAGTTTTGCTGCTGTTGTGTGATAAAATGCCACTCCGGGCTGCGCCCTACGCCGGCCCGCTCCAGCTTAGGCTTTGGTGTATGAGTCATGATGAAATGGCCGATCCGGGCTACGCCTACGCGGCGATCCTTGATGAGCCTACTGTTTTATGATTACAATGGCCGCTCCGGGCTTCGCCTACTCGGCCGCTCCGCTTGTTTTGGTGGTCTCGCTGGCGATGAAATGCCGCTCCCCCCTTTTTTTGTCCTTACGGGCTTCGCCCTACGCGCCGCCCGCCTGGTTTTGGCTGCTGATTTGGGATAAAATGGCCGTCCGGGCTGCGCCCTACGCGTGTCGCTCCGCTTGGCTTTAGTAGTTTTGCTTGATGAAATGGCCGCTCCAGGCTGCGCCCTACGCGGCGCTCCCGTTGGTTTCGCTGCTGATTTATGATAAAATGCCGCTCCGGCTGCGCCCATACGCGGCGCTCCCGCTGGATTTAGTAGTGTTGCTGATGAAATGGCCGCTACGCTGCGCCCTACGCGGGCTCCGCTTGGTTTGCTTGGCTGATTCATGATAAAATGGCCACGCGGGCTGCGCCCCAACGTGGCGCTCCGCTGGAGTTAGTAGTGTTGCTTGATGAAATGGCCGCTCCGGGCTTCGCCCTACGCGGGCCCCAGCCTTTTCCGGATTGGATTATAATGTTGCTTGATTGAAATGGCCGCTCCGGCTGCGCCCTACGCGGCGATCCGCTTGTTTTTGTGATATAAGTCGTGATGAAATGGCCGCTCCGGGCTACGCCCTACGCGGCGCTCCGCCTGGGTTTTGCTCCTGATTTGTGATATAAAAATGGGCGCTCCGGGCTGCGCACTTCACGGGACGCTCACGCTTGGCATTCGTAGTGTTGCTTGATGAAATGGCCGCTCCGGCTTCGCCCTACGCGGCGCTCGCGCCTCGATTCCCCAGCTGGGATTGATATTTTGATTTCCCCATACAAAATCCTTAGTGAGGTACTTAAAGTCAACTCCGGACCAAAAATGTATGGGACAGTCTCCTACCAGGTCTAAATTTCATTTCGTTTTCTTTTACGGCAAACACTGTACACGCTCTGATTGGCAAAAATGACATCGGGATGTCACGTTTTGACAGGAACCTCATACTCGGAAACTGAAAATTTGAAATTTACGTTTTAGGGTAATTCTCAGAAATTATCCAAAAATCTTTAATTTTTTTTTCAATATCGCGAGCTCTTGACAAGTTCACAATAAAGGTTATGTCGAAAATTCGCGTCAAGTGGCGCATCTGCCCGAAAAAAACCCACTTTAAAGAATTTCAAAAACAAAACTTTCACCAAATGGCGATGTTAGTCCGCCTCTTCCGAATTTTGAAAAAAACTTATTTTTCCAATATAGTACACCATAAACGAGATTGAACCACATTTTTACTTTTTTCTCAGAGAATACCAGAGGACCAAATAAGCTACTCGAAAATGACCAAGTCGCAAAAATGTTTTTCGCCAACAGTCCCAGTGTTGCCAGGTTAGGATGCAAATCAGCCAAAAATGGCATCGTCGTCACTTTTTGGACAGGACCCCATAACTCAGAAACTGAAAATTTGGAAAAAAAAAAAAAAAAAATTTTACGTTTTGGGTAATTCTCAGAACTAATCGAAATTCGAATTTTTTATTACTGTCACATCGCCCTTGTCATGGTTCAAACAAAAAAGGTTCTGGCAAAAATCGGTCAAGTGGCGCATCTGCCGAAAAACCGCTTTAATTTTTCGAAAACTCAACTTTTTACAAAATGGACGCTGCCTCATCCGCCATCTTGAATTCAAAAAATCCGATTTTTCCATATACTTACACCATAAACAAGATAGAACCACATTTTAACTTTTTTTTTCAATTAATACCAGAGGACAAATAAAACTATCGCCGAAAATGACCAAGTCGCAAAAATGTTTTTCTCAACAGGCCCCCAGTGTTGCCAGGTCAGGGTGCTAAATGGTAAATGTCATTTGGACTGATCATGCAATGGCCTCAAGGGATTTTTGTCCCCCAAAAATGGCTAATTTCGACTCGGTATCTTTTGGGCACTGGGCGCAAAACTATCAAAAATCGCCGAAATATTTTTCCGACATGGCATACACGGCAAGCGAGACTCACACCGCCCGATACATGTCACTCGCATCAAGTGTCGCAATGTGGTCAAAAAAATCCACGTTGGAAATTTTCAAAAAATTTACAAATTTACAAAATGGCCGCCAGCTCGTCCGCATCTTGTATTATTGACAGGCCGTACCCTACCATAGGACTTACATCATATTGAACTGATCAGAGACAATTTTTATTTTTTTCCATCTACGATATCCTCGTACTGGGAGCTCCTCAAAGTGGGCGGACACCCCAAAATTATTTTTGCCGCCATTTCCAGTGTTCCAGAATTTTACCAAAAAACACCGGGAGGTCATTGCGAGCCCCGATTGCAACAGACTCATACTCGATTTTGCAAAGGGAGACACTTTTTTTTTCTACTATCGGGGCCGTAGCCAAACAAAAAAAAAAAAAACTAAACCCCAAAAAACAAATATGGTAGCAATTCTCAGTCAATGGGCAACACTCAAATAAATTACCCCCCGAAGCTGGGGAACAAAAACCTACCCGCTCCGATGTTGCCTCCCCCGAAAAATCAATTTGAAAAAAGGCAATTTTTTCCACGACAAAATGGCGCCAGAGGCGGCGCCATTCTTGGATTTCGAAAATCGCAAATGACGTTTGAGAGTCGAACATAATTGTGACAGACTAAAAAAAGAATTTTGAAAATCCACCCGCGCCCCCCTCGGCTACGATTCCGCAAACACGGGTCCAAATTAATTTTCAATCCAAGATGGCGGCGCGGCCATTTTGTTTTTTTCAAAAAATTTTCCTTGTTCCAATTTTAAAAACAATGGGCGATCCAAGACAAATGTCAAAACCCAAGCATCGCATTTGAAAAAAAAAAAACAAAAGCGCAACGGCGCGCTTGCGGTCCATTTTTTTTCCACCAAATGTCAAAAACCTGCGTTGATTAAAAAAACAACAACACCAAAAAAGAAAAATATCCAAAAACAACCCCGACACCCCCAAAAACACCCCTGATCAGTCAGTCAGTCAGTCAGTGGTAATCCAGCTATATATAATATAGATATAGATATAGACTAGCTTTTTGACGCCCCGCGCTTTGCGCGGGCGCGCCTTCGAGCTAGGTCTGCGACGCTCGGCCGCGCTGCGGGCTGCGCCCTGCGCGGCGACGCTACGGGCTTCGCCCTCCGCGGAGCTCGGCCTTCGGCCTCGCGAGACGCAGCTCGGCCTGCGGCCTCGCGAACTTGCATGAGGCGATGCACCGTTTGTGGCGGCTGCCCTTTTCCTTTTCCACGCCCAAGGATAAATCAAATGTGTGTCCTTGGGCAGGGTTGGATGAGGTTCGGCGTTAGACTTTTTAGTTTTGCAAGTTACGATCATAATTGGTAGAATGTGGCCGCTCCGGGCTGCGCCCTACGCGGCGCTCTGCTTTGATCTCGTAGTCACTGTTCAGAAGAATGACCGCTCCGGGCTTCGCCTTACGCGGCGCTCCGCTTCAACCGTATCTTCCTCATGTAGTTAGAAGGCCGCCCCGGGCTGCGCCCGACGCGGCGCTTCGCTTGGTTTCTGTGATGTGAGTCGTGATGTAATGGCCGCTCCGGGCTGCGCCCTACGCGGCGCTCCGCTTGGTTTTGCTGCTAATTTATGATAAAATGGCCGCTCCGGGCTGCGCCCTACGCGGCGCTCCGCTTGGATTTAGTAGTGTTGCTTGATGAAATGGCCGCTCCGGGCTTCGCCCTACGCGGCGCTCCGCTTGGATTTAGTAGTGTTGCTTGATGTAATGGCCGCTCCGGGCTGCGCCCTACGCGGCGCTCTGCTTGGTTTTTATGATATGAGTCGTGATGTAAAGGCCGCTCCGGGCTGCGCCCTACGCGGCGCTCCGCTTGGTTTTTGTAGTATCACTTGTTATGGAATGGCCGCTCCGGGCTTCGCCCTACGCGGCGCTCCGCTCGGTTTCTCCAGAAAACTGAGTGATTATAATGGCCGCTCTGGGCTTCGCCCTACGCGGCGTTCCGCTTGGTTTTGGTTTTATAACTTGTGATGAAATGGCCGCTCCGGGCTTCGCCCTACGCGGCGCTCCGCTTGGCTTTTGTGATATGAGTCGTGATGTAATGGCCGCTCCGGGCTGCGCCCTACGCGGCGCTCCGCTTGGTTTTTGTGATATGAGTCGTGATGTAATGGCCGCTCCGGGCTGCGCCCTACGCGGCGCTCCGCTTGGTTTTTGTAGTATCACTTGTTATGGAATGGCCGCTCCAGGCTTCGCCCTACGCGGCGCTCCGCTCGGTTTCTTCAGAAAACTGACTGATTATAATGGCCGCTCCGGGCTTGGCCCTACGCGGCGCTCCGCTTGGTTTTGGTTTTATAACTTGTGATGAAATGGCCGCTCCGGGCTTCGCCCTACGCGGCGCTCCGCTTGGATTTAGTGGTGTTGCTTGATGAAATGGCCGCTCCGGGCTTCGCCCTACGCGGCGCTCCGCCTCGATTCCCCGACTTGGGTTGAATATTTTGATTTCCCCATACAACTCCTTAGTGAGGTACTTTAAGTCAACTCCCCAGTACAAAATGTATGGGACAGTTTCCTATCAGGTCGAAATTTCATTTTCGTTTTCTTTTCACGGCAAACACTTGTGCATGCTCTAATTGGCCAAAAATGACATCGGATGTCACTTTTTGATAGGACCTCATACTCGGAAACTGAAAATTTGCAATTTTACGTTTTGGGATAATTCTCAGAAATTATCCAAAAATTCGAATTTTTTATTGCACTGTCGCGTAGCCCTTGTCAAGTTTAACAATAAAGGTTATGTCAAAAATTCGCGTCAAGTGGCGCCATCTGCCCAAAAACCCACTTTAAAGCATTTCGAAAACTAAACTTTTCACAAAATGGCCGCTGTCTAGTCCGCCATCTTGAATTTAAAAAAATCCGTATTTTTCCCATATACTACACCATAAACAAGACCGAACCACATTTTTACTTTTTTTTTTAAATAATACCAGAGGACCAATAAGCTATCTCGAAAATGACCATGACCAAAAATGTTTTTCTCAACAGCTCCCAGTGTTGCCAGGTTAGGATACCAAATTGGCCAAAAATGGCATCGCATGTCATTTTTTGACAGGACCTCATACTCAGAAACTGAAAATTTGCAATTTTACGTTTTGGGGTAATTCTCAGAAATTATACAAAAATGTGAATTTTTTATTTCACCGTCGCGTAGCCCTTGTCAAGTTTAACAATAAAGGTTCTGTCTAAATTTCGCGTCAAGTGGCGCCATCTGCCCGAAAACCCACTTTAAAAATTTTCGAAAACTCAACTTTTTACAAAATGGCCGCTGTCTCATCCGCCATCTTGAATTTCAAAAAATCCGTATTTTTCCCATATACTACATCATAACCGAGATCGAACCACATTTTTACTTTTTTTTTCAAATAATACCAGAGGACCAATAACTATCGCCGAAAATGACCATGTCGCAAAAATGTTTCTCTCAACAGCCCCCAGTGTTGCCAGGTCAGGGTGCTGAAAATGGTCAAATGTCATTAAGACCGACCCTGTCAATGGCCTCTTGAGATTTTTTTCCCCCAAAAATGGCTATTTCGACTCGGCACCTTTTCGGGCCCTGGCGCGCAAACTATCAAAAATCGCCAAAATATTTTTCGACATGGCAACACACGCAAGCAAGACTCACACCCGCCCGATACATGTCAACGCGCTCAAGTGTCGCCATGTGTCAAAAAAATCACGTTGAAATTTTCAAAAAAATTACAAATTTACAAAATGGCCGCCAGCTCGTCCGCCATCTTGGATTTTTGACAGCGCGTACCCGTGCCATAGACTAAACTATAAAACTAATCAGAGACAATTTTTATTTTTTTCCCATCTACGATATCCTCGTCCCAGGAGCTCCTCAAAGTGGGCGACACCCCAAAATTTATTTTTGCCGCCATTTCCAGTGTTGCCAGAATTTTATCAAAAAACTACCTGGAGGTCATTGCGAGCCTCGATTGCCACCAGACTGCATACTCGATTTTTACCAAAAAGACCACTTTTTTTTTCTACTATTCGGGGCCGTGGCCCAAAAACTACCAAAAATTTGGTAGAAATTCCCAGTCATGGCAACACTCGAATAAATAACCCCCCGACGCCCGCAACAAACCTACCCCCTCCGACGTTGCCATCTCCCCGAAAAATCAGTTTGAAAAGTGCCAATTTTTTCCCCCCGACAAAATGGCCGCCAGACGCGGCGCCATCATGGATTTCGAAAAGTCGCACACAACGTTCTAGAGTCGACATAATTGTGACAGATTAAAAAAAGAATTTTGAAAATCCACTCGCGCCCCCCTCCGCTACGATTCCGCAAACACGGGTCCAAATTAAATTTTCAATCCAAATGGCGGCGCGACCATTTGTTTTTTGAAAATTTTCCCGGTGCCAATTAAAAAAAACAATGGGCGATTACAAGACAAATGTCAAAACCAAGATCGCATTTGAAAAAAAAAAACAAGCGCAACGGCGCGCTTGCGGTCATTTTTTTTTCACCCAAAATGTCAAAAACCTGTGTTGATTAAAAAAACAACAACACCAAAAAGTAAAAAATGAAAAAACTACCACAACACCCAAAAAGACATGATCAGTCAGTCAGTCCGTCAGTGGTAATCCAGACTATAATATAATATAGATAGATAGATAGACTAGTCGTAGCGTTTGATCACCCTTTTGCCACGAAGCCGAGTGTTGAACGTTCATACTAAAAAAAATATACGAGTCGAATGAGAACGCCTCCTTTTTTGAAGTCGGTGAATAGGAACGTCGATTTAAACATTCCTCCTTTTGCTGTCTTTCGTTACATTCTAGGCATCAATATGAGAAACAGCTACTCAGCAATACCACATGCCTATTGTAGGTACAGTTATTACCACGTTTTATAAGTTTACATTCGGCAAAAATCGTCTTAAGCAGAAGAGCAAGTTAAAATCGAATGCTTACGATTGCGAAAGCAGTTAAAATACAGACCTTTTGGGTACGTTAAGATCATAGAAATAATACAAGACTAGAAGGATAGTTTCCTTACTGGCTGTCACCTCAAATTGAAGCACAAATTTGGTTTTTCAAGTTGCGTACTATGTACGTAGTATCAACATAAAAATCTAATTAATGTTACCAGTCACAACATATTTCACTAAAAACATGGGAAAATGGTTATTATAGTAACTGTACTGTTTTCATTGTACCCAGAACAAAGCTTAACAAGTATCTGGATAGAAATTAATTTTCGCGAGATGCGTTTGACAGGCATTGACATGGACGACTGCGAGCGGTCCGGGGACGTTTGGAGCGTACGGCACCATTGAGTTGCGTCAAATAATGGACGCAGACTAGGTTTCTAGTTTCTTGTTAAAATT
>JADPWL010003208.1:0-53693 GCA_019059595.1 Marasmia exigua | reverse complement strand
TGTAATGGCCGCTCCGGGCTGCGCCCTACCGCCTCTGCTTGGTTTTTTGTGATATGAGTCGTGATGTAATGGCCGCTCCGGGCTGGCGCCCTACGCGGCGCAGGTCTGCCTTTGATCTCGTAGTCACTGTTCATAAGAATGCCCGCTCCGGCTTCGCCTACGCGGCGCTCCGCTTCACCGTATCTTCCCTCATGTAGTTAGAAGGCCACCCGGGCTGCGCCCGACGCGGCGCTACGCTGGGTTTTTGTGATGTGAGTGTGATGTATGTCCTATCCGGGCTGCGCCCCTACCGCAGGCGCTCCGCTTGGTTTTTGTAGTAATCACTTGTTTATTTAATGCCGCATCCGGGCTTCGCCTACGTGTGCGCTCCGCTTAGGTTTTTGATTTTGTATCTTGTGAGGAAATTGGCCGCTCCGGCTACGTCCTACGCGGCGCTCTGCTTTGATCTCGTGGTCATTGTTCAGAAGAATGGCCGCTCCGGGCTTCACCCTAAGCGGCGTCCGCCTTCGCCTGTCTTCCCCTATACGTAAGAAGGCCGCCCCGGGCTGGCGCCCGACGCGGCGTTTCGCTGGGTTTTCTCTATGACCGAGTTGATTATAATGGCCGCTCCGGGCTGCGCCCTACGCGGCGCTCCGCTTGGATTTAGTAGTGTTGCTGATGAAATGCCGCTCCGGAGCTTCGCCTACGCGGCCGCTCCGCCTCGATTCCCATCTTGGGTTGAATATTTTGATTATCCCATACAACTCCTTTAGTAGGTACTTTGAAAGTCAACTTCAGTACAAAATGTATGGGACAGTCTACTACCAGGTCAAATTTTCATTTTCTTTTTTTTCACAGCAAATACTCATACACGCTTTGATTGTCCAACAAATGACATCGGATGTCCCTTTGTGACAACCTCATACTCAGAAAACTATAATTTGCCAATTTTAACATTTTGGGGTAATTCTCAGAAATTATCCAAAAACTCGAAAATTTTTTTTCACCATCGACTACAGCTCTTGTCAGTTCAAACAATAAAGGTATGTCAATATTCGCGTCAAAGTGGCCGCCATCTGCCCGAAAACCCACTTAAAGCATTTCAAAACTAAATTTCACAAATGGCCGCTTTGTCTAGTCCGCATCTTGAATTTCAAAAAATCCGTATTTTTCCCATATATTACATCAAAACAAGACCGAACCACATTTTTACTTTTTTTTTTTAATAATACCAGAGGACCAAATAACTATCCCCGAAATGGACCATGACCAAAATGATTTTCCTCAACAGCTCCCAGTGTTGCCAGTTTCGATGCTAAATTGGCCAAAATGGTATCCATGTCACTTTTGATAGGACCTCATACTCAAAAATTAAAAATTTGCAATTTTACGTTTGGGGTAATTCTCAAAATTATCCAAAATTCGAATTTTTTATTTCACTATCGCGTAGTCTATCGTCAGAGCTTCACAATAAAGGTTCTGGCTAAAATTCGCGTCAATTGGCGCCATCTGCCCGAAACCACTTTGAATGTTTCAAAAACTCAACTTTTCACAAAATGGCGCTGTCTCGTCGCCATCTTGAATTTCAAGAAAATCGTATTTTTCCCATATACTACATCATAAACAAGACTCGAACCACATTTTTACTTTTTTCTTAGAGAATACCAGGGACAATAAGCTATCTCGAAATGACAAGTCGCAAAATGTTTTCTCCACAGCTCCCATTGGTTGCCAGGTCAGGGTGCTGAAATGGTCAATGTCATTTGGACCAATCTTGTCAATGGCCTCTTGAGATTGTTTTCCCCCAAAATAGGTATTTCGACTCGGCACCTTTTCGGGCCCTGGCGCGCAACTATCAAAAATCGCCAAAATAATTTTTCAACATGGCCACACCAGCAAGACTCACACCCGCCCTATACATGTCAACTCGCTCAAGTGTCGCCATGTGTCAAAAAAATCACGTTGAAATTTTCAAGAAATTTTACAAATTTACAAAATGGCCGCCAGTCGTCCGCCATCTTTTTTTGACAGCCTGTACCCGTGCCATAGGCTAACTATATAACTGAATCACAGACATTTTTATTTTTTTTCCCATCCACGATATTCTCGTCCCCAGGACCTCCTCAAGTGGCGACACCCTCAAACTTAATTTTTCCGCCTTACCGTGTTTGCCAGAATTTTAGCAAAATAACTACCTGGAAGGTCATTGACAGCCCGATCGCCACCAACTCCAAAAATACTCGATTTTACCTAAAGAGACCACTTTTTTTTTTCTACTATTCGGGGCCGTGTCCCAAAAACTACCAATATGGTAGAAAATTCTCAGTCGTGCAACACTCGATACATTTACCCCCCGACGCCGGAACAAACCTACCATGCTCCGATGTTGCCATCTCCCCGAACAAATCATTTAAAAAAGTCAATTTTTTTTTCCCCGCGACAAATGGCCGGGCCAACCGCGCCATCTTGATTTTCCGGAAAAAAAAAAAAACGCAAATGAGGTTCAATAGAAGAACAATAACAGCCACAGATGTAAAAAGAATTTTGAAAATCCACCGCGCCCCCTCGCTACGATTCCGCGAATAGAGGATCAAATGCAATTTCAATTCCAGATGGCGCGCGGGCCATTTTGTTTTTCAACTTTTGTTCCCGGTGCCATTAAAAAACATGGCGATCCTAAAACAAATGTCCCAAACATACAGTGCATTAAAAAAAAAAAACAAAGCGCAACGGCGCGCTTGCGGTCCATTTTTTTTCCACCAAATGTCAAAAACCTCGTTGATTAAAAAAAACAATACACCAAAAAAGAAAAAAAATGGAAAAACAACCCCCAAACACCCCAAAAATACCCCTGATCAGTCAGTGAGTCAGTCAGTGGTAATCCAGCTATATATAATATAGATAGATAGACTAGCTTTTTGGACGCCCCGCGCTTGTGCGCGGGCGCGCCTTCGAGCTAGGTCTGCGACGCTCGGCCGCGCTGCGGGCTGCGCCCTGCGCGGCGACGCTACGGGCTTCGCCCTCCGCGGAGCTCGGCCTTCGGCCTCGCGAGACGCAGCTCGGCCTGCGGCCTCGCGAACTTGCATGAGGCGATGCACCGTTTGAGACAGTTGCCCTTGTTCTTTTCCACGCCCAAGGATATAAATCAAATGTGTGTCCTTGGGCAGGGTAGGATGGGGTTTGAGGGTAGACTTTTGGTGTTGCAAGTTATGATCATAATTGGTAGAATGTGGCCGCTCCGGGCTTTGCCCTACGCGGCGCTCCGCTTTAATCGCATCTTTCTCATGTAGTTAGAAGGCCGCCCCGGGCTGCGCCCGACGCGGCGCTCCGCTGGGTTTTTGTGATGTGAGTCGTGATGTAATGGCCGCTCCGGGCTGCGCCCTACGCGGCGCTCCGCTTGGTTTTTGTAGTATCATTTGAGATGGAATGGCCGCTCCGGGCTTCGCCCTACGCGGCGCTTCGCTTGGTTTTGGTGTTGTAACTTGTGATGAAACCAGGCTCCCCAAATTCGGGATTAGTTAGGTATAGACTAAGCACACACCGGGTTCTGAAGTTGATGTATGATTTTAGCACTTCACTACCTTTCTATACTACAGAGGACTTTGATTTAACATATACTTAACCACATAGATATATTATTTTATATTCAACTGTGCAGCTCCCTTATCAATAATCCCTATGAGAATTGTTCACCAGAATATTATTATTGTAAAGATTAGTATATTAGGTACTGTTGAGCATAGATGGTATGGGATGGTCGAGATAAGCGTCCATTTGATTCACCTAAAGATTTTTACTCAAAATCGTTCTTCATACAGATTAGAAAACCTCACTGATCTGAACTAAATTATCACTCTTCCTAAAAAGTGTATTACTAAAGTTTCCGAAGATTGTTTTCAATAATTTACTAATGTTAATTTATATAAATTCCTACTTACACAGATAGGTACCTACCTACATACTGTTGTTTACAGGACAACAAAAAAAAATAACCCTAACTTATGTAGGTACATAATTAGGTAATTATTCCCGAATCAATTTCTACAATGAATGTTATTTAACAGGTCAACAAAAAAAAATAACCCTAACCTATGTAGGTACATAATTAGGTAATTATTCCCGAATCAATTTCTACAATGAATGTTATTTAACAGGTCAACAAAAAAAAAATAACCCTAACCTATGTAGGTACTTAATTAAGTAATTATTCCCGAATCAATTTCTACAATGAATGTTATTTAACAGGTCAACAAAAAAAAATAACCCTAACCTATGTAGGTACATAATCAGGTAATTATTCCCGAATCAATTTCTACAATGAATGTTATTTAACAGGTCAACAAAAAAAATAACCCTAACCTATGTAGGTACATAATTAGGTAATTATTCCCGAATCAATTTCTACACTGAATTTTATTTAACAGGTCAACAAAAAAAAAAATAACCCTAACCTATGTAGGTACATAATTAGGTAATTATTCCCGAATCAATTTCTACAATGAATGTTATTTAACAGGTCAACAAAAAAAAATAACCCTAACCTATGTAGGTACATAATTAGGTAATTATTCCCGAATCAATATCTACAATGAATGTTATTTAACAGGTCAACAAATAAATCAAATGTGTGTCCTTGGGCAGGGTTGGGTAGGGTTCGAGGTTAGACTTATAGTATTGCAAGTTACAATCATAATTGGTAGAATGTGGCCGCTCCGGGCTGCGCCCTACGCGGCGCTCCGCTTGTTTTTGGTCATGAGTAGTGATGAAATGGCCGCTCCGGGCTTCGCCCTACGCAGCGCTCCGCCTTCACCGTATCTTCCCCATGTAGTTAAGAGGCCGCCCCGGGCCGCGCCCGACGCGGCGCTTTGCTTGGATTTGGTACTGTTGCTTGATGAAATGGCCGCTCCGGGCTTCGCCCTACGCGGCGCTCCGCTTGGTTTTGGTGTTATAACTTGTGATGAAATGGCCGCTCCGGGCTTCGCCCTACGCGGCGCTCCGGCTCGATTCCCCAACTTGGGTTGAATATTTTGATTTCTCCATACAACTCCTTAGTGTTGTACTTTAAGTCAACTCCAGTACAAAATGTATGGGACAGTCTCCTACCAGGTCTAAATTTCATTTTCGTTTTCTTTTCACGGCAAACACTTGTACACGCTCTGATTGGCCAAAAAAGACATCGGATAACACTTTTTGACAGGACCTCATACTCGGAAACTGAAAATTTGAAACTTTACGTTTTAGGGTAATTCTCAGAAATTATCCAAAATGTTGAAATTTTTTTTTCACCATCGGGTAGCCCTTATCAAGTTCAACAATAAAGGTCATGTAAAAAATTCGCGGTCAGGTGGCGCCATCTGCCCGAAAACCCACTTTAAAGCATTTCGAAAACTCAACTTTTCACAAAATGGCCGCTGTCTAGTCCGCCATCTTGAATTTTCAAAAAAATCCGTATTTTTCCATATACTACACCATAAACAAGATCGAACTACATTTTTACTTTTTTCCTCAAAGAATACCAGAGGACCAATAAGCTATCGCCGAAAATGACCATGACCAAAAATGTTTTTCTCAACAGCTCCCAGTGTTGCCAGGTTAGGGACGCCAAATCGGCCAAAAATAGCATCGCATGTCACTTTTTGACAGGACCTCATACTTGAAAACTGAAAATTTGCAATTTTACGTTTTGGGGTAATTCTCAGAAATTATCCAAAAATTCGAATTTTTTATTTCACTATCGCGTAGCTATCATCAAGCTCAACAATAAAGGTTCTGGCTGAAATTCGCGTCAAGTGGCGCCATCTGCCCGAAAAACCACTTTGAATTTTTTCAAAAACTCGACTTTTTACAAAATGGCCGCTGTCTAGTCCGCCATCTTGAATTTCCAAAAATCCGTATTTTTCCCATATACTACATCATAAACAAGATCGAACCACATTTTTACTTTTTTTTTCAATTAATACCAGAGGACCAATAACTATCGCCGAAAATGACCAAGTCGCAAAAATGTTTTTCTCCACAGCTCCCAGTGTTGCCAGGTCAGGGTGTTGAAAATGGTCAAATGTCATTTGGACCGACCCTGTCGATGGCCTCTTGAGATTTTTTTCCCCCAAAAATGGCTATTTCGACTCGGCACCTTTTCGGGCCCTGGCGCGCAAACTATCAAAAATCGCCAAAATATTTTTCAGACATGGCAACACACGCAAGCAAGACTCACACCCGCCCGATACATGTCGACTCGCTCAAGTGTCGCCATGTGTCAAAAAAATCACGTTGAAATTTCAAAAATTTTACAAATTTACAAAATGGCCGCCAGCTCGTCCGCCATCTTGTATTTTTGACAGCGCGTACCCGTACCATAGACTACATCATATGCACTGATCAGAGACAATTTTTATTTTTTTTCCATCTACGATACCTCGCCCAAGGAGCTCCTCAAAGTGGGCGACACCCCAAAATTTATTTTTGCCGCCATTTCCAGTGTTGCCAGAATTTTAGCCAAAAAACTACCTGAAAGTCATTGCGAGCCCCGATTGCCACCAGACTGCATTACTCGATTTTTCACTAAAGAGACCACTTTTTTTTTCTACTATTCGGGGCCGTGGCTCAAAAACTACCAAAAATTTGGTAGAAATTCTCAGTCAGTGGCAACACTCGAATAAATTACCCCCCGACGCCCGGAACAAACCTACCCAGCTCCGAATGTTGCCATCTCCCCGAAAAATACGTTTGAAATAGTGCAATTTTTTCCCCCGACAAAATGGCCGCCAGACGCGGCGCCATCTTGGATTTAGAAAAATCCCAACAAGTGTTTGAAAAGTCGAACATAATTGTGAACAGATTAAAAAAAGAATTTTGAAAATCCACCCGCGCCCCCCTCCGCTACGATTCCGCAAACACACGGTCCAAATTCAATTTTCAATCCAAGATGGCGGCGCGGCCATTTTGTTTTTTAAAAAAATTTCCCCTGTGCCACAATTAAAAACCAATAAGGCGATCCTAAGACAAATGTCAAAACATAAGCCGTTGCATTTAAAAAAAAAAAAACAAAAGCGCAACGGCGCGCTTGCGGTCCATTTTTTTTCCACCAAATGTCAAAAACCTGCGTTGATTAAAAAAACAATAACAACAAAAAAGAAAAAAAATCGAAAAACAACCCCCAACACCCCTAAAAACACCCCTGATCAGTCAGTCAGTCAGTCAGTGGTAATCCAGCTATATATAATATAGAATAGAATATATAGACTAGCTCTTTGACGCCCCGCGCTTTGCGCGGGCGCGCCTTCGAGCTAGGTCTGCGACGCTCGGCCGCGCTGCGGGCTGCGCCCTGCGCGGCGACGCTACGGGCTTCGCCCTCCGCGGAGCTCGGCCTTCGGCCTCGCGAGACGCAGCTCGGCCTGCGGCCTCGCGAACTTGCATGAGGCGATGCACAGTTTGTAGCAGTTGCCCTTTATCTTTTCCACGCCCAAGGATAAATTAAATGTGTGTCCTTGGGCAGGGTTCGATGGGGTTCGAGGGTAGACTTTTGGTGTTGCAAGTTATAATCATAATTGGTAGAATGTGGCCGCTCTGGGCTTCGCCCTACGCGGCGCTCCGCCTTCACCATATCTTCCTCATTTAGTTAGGAGGCCGCCCCGGGCTGCGCCCGACGCGGCGCTTCGCTTGGTTTTTGTGATGTGAGTCGTGATGTAATGGCCGCTCCGGGCTGCGCCCTACGCGGCGCTCCGCTTGGTTTTTGTAGTATCACTTGAGATGGAATGGCCGCTCCGGGCTTCGCCCTACGCGGCGCTTCGCTTGGTTTTTGTGATGTGAGTCGTGATGTAATGGCCGCTCCGGGCTGCGCCCTACGCGGCGCTCCACTTAGTTTTTGTAGTATTACTTGAGATGGAATGGCCGCTCCGGGCTTCACCCTACGCGGCGCTACGCTTTCGCTGTATCTTCCTCATGTAGCTCGGTTTCTCCAAAACACTGAGTGTTTATAATGGCCGCTCCGGGCTACGCCCTACGCGGCGCTCTGCTTTGATCTCGTGGTCATTGTGCAGGAGAATGGCCGCTCGGGCTTCGCCCTACGCGGCGCTCCGGGCTTCGCCCTACGCGGCGCTCCGCTTGGCTTTGGTGTTATGGGTCATGATGAAATGGCCGCTCCGGGCTGCGCCCTACGCGGCGCTCCGCTTAGTTTTAGTAGTGTCACTTGAGATGGAATAGCCGCTCCGGGCTTCGCCCTACGCGGCGCTTCGCTTTGTTTTGTTGGTATAACAAATGATGTAATGGCCGCTCCGGGCTACGCCCTACGCGGCGCTCCGCTTGGTTGTGCTGCTGATTTGTGATAAAATGGCCGCTCCGGGCTGCGCCCTACGCGGCGCTCCGCTTGGATTTAGTAGTGTTGCTTGATGAAATGTCCGCTCCGGGCTGCGCCCTACGCGGCGCTCCGCCTCGATTCCCCAACTTGGGTTGAATATTTTGATTTCCCCATACAACTTCTTTAGTAGGTACTTTGAAGTCAACTTCAGTACAAAATGTATGGGACAGTCTACTACCAGGTCGAAATTTCATTTTCGTTTTCTTTTCACGGCAAACACTTGTGCACGCTCTGATTGGCCAAAAATGACATCGGATGTCATTTTTTGACAGGACCTCATACTCGGAAACTAAAAATTTTAAATTTTACGTTTTGGGGTAATTCTCAGAAATTATCCAAAATCTCGAAATTTTTTTTTACCGTAGCGTAGTACTCGTCAAGTCCAACAATAAAGGTCATGTCAAAAATTCGCGTCAGGTGGCGCCATCTGCCCGAAAACCCACTTTAAATCATTTCGAAAACTCTACTTTTTACAAAATGGCCGCTGTCTAGTCCGCCATCTTGAATTTCAAAAAATCCGTATTTTTCCCATATACTACATCATAAACAGATCGAACCACATTTTTACTGTTTTTTTTCCAGAATCGTAATACCAGAGGACCAATAACTATCGCCGAAAATGACCAAGTCGCAAAAATGTTTTTTCTCACAGCTCCCAGTGTTGCCAGGTCAGGGTCTGAAAATGGTCAAATGTCTTCGGACAGACCCAATCAATAGCCTCATGGGATTTTTTTCCCCCAAAAATGGCTATTTCGACTCGCTCCTTTTTGGGCCCTGGCGCGCAAACTATCAAAAATTGCCAAAATATTTTTTCGACATGGCAACACACGCAAGACAAGACTCACACCCCGCACGCATACTGTCGACTCGCTCAAGTGTCGCATGTGTCCAAAAATCCATCGTGAATATTCGAAAATTTTACAAATTTAACAAAAATGGCCGGGGCCAGCTCTCCCCGCATCTTGTCTTTTTGAGCAGCGCGTACCCTTACCATAGACTTAATTAATATGATCAATCAAAGACATTTTTATTTTTTTTCCATCGACGATAACCTCGTCCGAGGAGCTCCTCAAAGTGGGCGACACCCCAAAATTTATTTTTGCCACCATTTCCAGTGTTGCCAGAATTTTACCAAAAAACTACCTGGAGGACATTGC
This sequence comes from Marasmia exigua, assembly GCA_019059595.1. Lineage (NCBI taxonomy): Eukaryota > Metazoa > Arthropoda > Insecta > Lepidoptera > Crambidae > Marasmia > Marasmia exigua. Next base: position 44,201 of record JADPWL010003208.1, on the reverse strand, counting down.
GAGTCCCGATTGCCACCAGACTGCATACTCGATTTTCACCAAAGAGACCACTTTTTTTTTCTACTATTCGGGGCCGTGGCTCAAAAACTACCAAAAATTTAGTAGAAATTCTCAGTCCTGGCAACATTTGAATAAATTACCCCCCGACGCCCGGAACAAACCTACCAGCTCCGATGTTGCCATGTCCCCGAAAAATCAATTTGAAAAAAGGCAATTTTTTCCCCCCGACAAAATGGCCGCCAGACGCGGCGCCATCTTGGATTTCGAAAAGACCCAACAAGCGTTTGAAAGTAGAACACCAACGCAACAGATTAAAAAAAGAATTTTGAAAATCCACCCGCGCCCCCCTCCGCTACGATTCCGCAAACACAGGTCCAAATTAAATTTTCAATCCAAGATGGCGGCGCGGCCATTTTGTTTTTTCAAAAAAAAATCCTTGTTCCAATTTTAAAAACAATGGGCGATTCAAAGACAAATGTCAAAACCCAAGCATCGCATTTGAAAAAAAAAAAACAAAAGCGCAACGGCGCGCTTGCGGTCCTTTTTTTTTCCACCAAATGTCAAAAACCTGCGTTGATTAAAAAAACAACAACACCAAAAAAGAAAAAATAACGAAAAACAACCCCCAACACCCCCAAAAAAACCCCTGATCAGTCAGTGAGTCAGTGAGTGGTAATCCAGCTATATATAATATAGACTAGCTTTTTGACGCCCCGCGCTTTGCGCGGGCGCGCCTTCGAGCTAGGTCTGCGACGCTTGGCCGCGCTGCGGGCTGCGCCCTGCGCGGCGACGCTACGGGCTTCGCCCTCCGCGGAGCTCGGCCTTCGGCCTCGCGAGACGCAGCTCGGCCTGCGGCCTCGCGAACTTGCATGAGGCGATGCACCGTTTGTGACAGTTGCCCTTTATCTTTTCCACGCCCAAGGATAAATCAAATGTGTGTTCTTGGACAGGGTTGGATGTGGTATGAAGTTAGACTTATAGTGTTGCAAGTTATGATCATAATTGGTAGAATGTGGCCGCTCCGGGCTGCGCCCTACGCGGCGCTCCGCTTCAACCGTATTTTCCTCATGTAGTTAGAAGGCCGCCCCGGGCTGCGCCCGACGCGGCGCTCCGCTTGGTTTCTGTGATGTGAGTCGTGATGTAATGGCCGCTCCGGGCTGCGCCCTACGCGGCGCTCCGCTTGGTTTTTGTGTTATGAGTCGTGATGAAATGGCCGCTCCGGGCTGCGCCCTACGCGGCGCTCCGCTTGGTTTTGGTGTTATAACTTGTGATGAAACCAGGCTCCCTAAATTCGGGATTAGTTAGGTATAGACTAAGCACACACCGGGTTCTGAAGTTGATGTATGATTTTAGCACTTCACTACCTTTCTATACTACAGAGGACTTTGATTTAACATATACTTAACCACATAGATATATTATTTTATATTCAACTGTGCAGCTCCCTTATCAATAATCCCTATGAGAATTGTTCACCAGAATATTATTATTGTAAAGATTAGTATATTAGGTACTGTTGAGCATAGATGGTATGGGATGGTCGAGATAAGCGTCCATTTGATTCACCTAAAGATTTTTACTCAAAATCGTTCTTCATACAGATTAGAAAACCTCACTGATCTGAACTAAATGATCACTCTTCCTAAAAAGTGTATTACTAAAGTTTCCGAAGATTGTTTTCAATAATTTACTAATGTTAATTTATATAAATTCCTACTTACACATATAGGTACCTACCTACATACTGTTGTTTACAGGACAACAAAAAAAAAAATAACCCTAACCTATGTAGGTACATAATTAGGTAATTATTCCCGAATCAATTTCCACAATGAATGTTATTTAACAGGTCAACAAAAAAAAATAACCCTAACCTATGTAGGTACATAATTAGGTATGTGTTCCCGAACCAATTTCTACAATGAATGTTATTTAACAGGTCAACAAAAAAAAAATAACCCTAACCTATGTAGGTACATAATTAGGTAATTATTCCCGAATCAATTTCTACAATGAATGTTATTTAACAGGTCAACAAAAAAAATAACCCTAACCTATGTAGGTACATAATTAGGTAATTCTTCCCGAATCAATTTCTACACTGATTTTATTAAACAGGTCAACAAAAAAAAAATAACCCTAACCTATGTAGGTACATAATTAGGTAATTATTCCCGAATCAATTTCTACAATGAATGTTATTTAACAGGTCAACAAAAAAAAAATAACCCTAACCTATGTAGGTACATAATTAGGTAATTGTTCCAGAATCAATTTCTACAATGAATGTTTATAACAGGTCAACAAAAAAAAAAAAACCCTAACCTATGTAGGTACATAATTAGGTAATTATTCCCGATTCAATTTCTACAATGAATGTTATTTAACAGGTCACCAAAAAAAAATAACCCTAACCTATGTAGGTACTTAATTAGGTAATTGTTCCCGAACCAATTTCTACAATGAATGTTATTTAACAGGTCAACAAAAAAAAAATAACCCTAACCTATGTAGGTACATAATTAGGTAATTATTCCCGAATCAATTTCTACAATGAATGTTATTTAACAGGTCAAAAAAAAAAAAACCCTAACCTATGTAGGTACTTAATTATTCCCGAATCAATTTCTACAATGAATGTTATTTAACAGGTCAACAAAAAAAAATAACCCTAACCTATGTAGGTAGATAATTAGGTAATTATTCCCGAATCAATTTCTACAATGAATGTTATTTAACAGGTCAACAAAAAAAAATAACCCTAACCTATGTAGGTACTTAATTAGGTGATTATTCCCGAATCAATTTCTACAATGAATGTTATTTAACAGGGCAACAAAAAAAAAATAACCCTAACCTATGTAGGTACATAATTAGGTAATTATTCCCGAATCAATTTCTACAATGAATGTTATTTAACAGGTCAACAAAAAAAAAATAACCCTAACCTATGTAGGTAACAATTAGGTATTGTTCCCGAATCAATTTCTACAATGAATGTTATTATAACAGGTAACAAAAAAAAATAACCCTAACCTATGTAGGTACTATAATTAGGTAATTATTCCCGAATCAATTTCTACAATGAATGTTATTTAACAGGTCAACAAAAAAAAAATAACCCTAACCTATGTAGGTACTAATTAGGTAATTATTCCCGAATCAATTTCTACAATGAATGTTATTTAACAGGTCAACAAAAAAAAAATAACCCTAACCTATGTAGGTACATAATTAGGTAATTATTCCCGAAATCAATTTCTACAATGAATGTTATTTAAACAGGTCAACAAAAAAAAAAATAACCCTACCTATGGTAGGTACATAATTAGGTAATTATTCCCGAATCAATTTCTACAATGAAATGTTATTTAACAGGTCAACAAAAAAAAAATAACCCTAACCTATGTAGGTACATTAATTAGGTAATTATTCCCGAATCAATTTCTACAATGAATGTTATTTAACAGGTCAACAAAAAAAAAATACCCTAACCTATGTAGGTACTTAATTAGGTATTATTCCCCTAATCAATTCGACAATGATGCTATTTAACAGGTCGACAAAAAAATAACCCTAACATATGTAGGTACATAATTAGGTAATTATTCCGAATCAATATCTACAATGAATTTATTTAAAAACAGTCAACAAAAACAATAACCCTAACCTAATGTGAGGTACATATTAGGTAATTAATTCCCAGATCAACTTCTCCAATGATGTTATTAACAGGGTCAACAAAAAAAAAAAATACCCTAACCTATGTTAGGTCATAATTAGGTAATTATCCGGAAAAAAAAAAAATTTTTTCAATTTCTACAATAATGTTATTGAACAGGTCAACAAAAAAAAATAACCCTAACCTATGTAGGTACATAATTAGGTAATTATTCCCGAATCACTATCTAAACAATGAATGTTATTTAACAGTCACAAAAAAAAATACCCAACCTATGGTAGGGACTTAATTAGGTAATTATTCCCGAATCAATTTCTAACACTGCATTTTATGTAACAGGTCAACAAAAAAAAAATAACCCTAACCTATGTAAGGTACATAATTAGGTAATTATTCCCGAATCAATTTCTACAATGATGTTATTTAACAGGTCCAACAAAAAAATAACCCTAACCTATGTGGTACATAATTAAGGTAATTATTCCCGAATCAAATCTACAATGAATGTTAATTTAACAGGTCACCAACTAATCAAATGTGTGTCCTTGGACAGGGTTGGGTAGGGTTCGAGGTTAGACTTATTAGTATTGCAAGTTACAATCATAATTGGTAGAATGTGGCCGCTCCGAGGCTGCGCCTTACGCGGCGTTCGCTTGTTTTTGGTCATGAGGTAGTGATGAAATGGCCGCTCCGGCTTCGCCCTAAGCAGCGCCTCGCCTTACCGTATCTTCCATTTAGTTCGGAGGCCGCCCGGCTGCGCCGACGCGGCGCTTGCTTGTTTTTGGTGTTATGAGTCATGATGAAATGGCCGCTCCGGGCTGCGCCCTACGCGGCGCTCCGCTTAGTTTTTGTGATATAAGTCGTGATGAAATGGCCGCTCCGGGCTTTGCCCTACGCGGCGCTCCGCTTGTTTTTGGTGTTATGAGTCATGGTGAAATGGCCGCTCCGGGCTGCGCCCTACGCGGCGCTCCGCTTGGATTTAGTAGTGTTGCTAGATAAAATGGCCGCTCCGGGCTTCGCCCTACGCGGCGCTCCGCCTCGATTCCCCAACTTGGGTTAAATATTTTGATTTCCCCATACAACTCCTAGTGAGGTACTTTAAGTCAACTCCAGTACAAAATGTATGGGACAGTTTCCTATCAGGTCGAAATTTCAATTTCGTTTTTTTTTCACGGCAAACACTCACACACGTTCTGATTGGCCAAAAATGACATCGGATGTCACTTTTTGATAGGACCTCATACTCGGAAACTGAAAATTTGCAATTTTACGTTTTGGGGTAATTCTCAGAAATTATCCAAAAATTCGAGTTTTTTTTTTCACCATAGCGTAGCACTTGTCAAGCTCAACAATATAGGTCAAGTCAATAGTTCGCGTCAAGTGGCGCCATCTGCCCGAAAACCCACTTTGAAGATTTTGGAAAACAAAATTTTTCACATAATGGCCGCTGTCTAGTCTGCCATCTTGAATTTCAAAAAATCCGTATTTTTCCCATAGACTACATCATAGACAAGACCGAACCACATTATTACTTTTTTTTTTTAATAATACCAGAGGACCAATAACTATCGCCGAAAATGACCATGACCAAAAATGTTTTTCTCAACAGCTGCCAGTGTTGCCAGGTTAGGATGCCAAATCGGCCAAAAATAGCATTGCATGTCACTTTCTGACAGGACCTCATACTCAGAAACTGAAAATTTGCAATTTTACGTTTTGGGGTAATTCTCAGAAATTATCCAAAAATTCGAATTTTTTATTTCACTGTCGCGTAGCTATTGTCAAGTTCAACAATAAAGGTTCTGGCTAAAATTCGCGTCAAGTGGCGCCATCTGCCCGAAAAACCGCTTTGAATTTTTTCAAAAACTCAACTTTTCACAAAATGGCCGCTGTCTCGTCCGCCATCTTGAATTTCAAGAAAATCGTATTTTTCCCATATACTACGACATAAACAAGACCGAACCACATTTTTACTTTTTTTCTCAGAGAATACCAGAGGACCAATAAGCTATCTCGAAAATGACCAAGTCGCAAAAATGTTTTTCTCAACAGCCCCCAGTGTTGCCAGGTCAAGGTGCTAAAAATGGTCAAATGTCATTTGTACCAACTCTGTCGATGGCCTCTTGAGATTTTTTTCCCCCAAAAATGGCTATTTCGACTCGGCACCTTTTGGGGCCCTGGCGCGCAAACTATCAAAAATCGTCAAAATATTTTTCCACATGGCAACACACGCAAGCAAGTCTAACACCCGCCTTATACATGTAAAACTCGCTCAAGTGTCGCCATGGTGTCAAAAAATCACGTTGAAATTTTCAAAAATTTTACAAATTTACAAAATGGCCGCCAGCTCGTCCGCCATCTTGTATTTTTGACAAGCCCGTACCCCGTACCATAGATTCAATTATATGACTTATCAGAGACAATTTTATTTTTTTTCCACCTACGATATCCTCGTCCTAGGAGCTCCTCAAAGTCGGCGACACCCCAAAATTTATTTTTGCCGCCATTTCCAGTGTTGCCAGAATTTTAGCAAAAAACTACCTGCAAGTCATTGCGAGTCCCGATTGCCACCAGACTGCATACTCGATTTTCACCAAAAAGACCACTTTTTTTTTCTACTATTTGGGGCCGTGGCCCTAAAACTACCAAAAATATGGTAGAAATTCTCAGTCGTGGCAACACTCGGATAAATTACCCCCCGACGCCCGGAACAAACCTACCCCCTCCGACGTTGCCATCTCCCCGAAAAATCAATTTGAAAAAAGGCAATTTTTTCCCCCCCGACAAAATGGCCGCCAGACGCGGCGCCATCTTGGAATTTCGAAAAATCGCAAATGACGTTTGAGAGTCGAACATAATTGTGACAGATTAAAAAAAGAATTTTGAAAATCCACCCGCGCCCCCCTCCGCTACGACAACCGCAAACCGGGTCCAAATTAAATTTTCAATCCAAGATGGCGGCGCGGCCATTTTGTTTTTTCAAAAATTTTCTCCTCTTGCCACAACAAGAAACAATGGGCGATCCAAAACCAAATGTCAAAACATGACCGTTGCATTTAAAAAAAAAAAAAACAAAAGCGCAACGGCGCGCTTGCGGTCCATTTTTTTTTCACCAAATGTCAAAAACCTGTGTTGATTAACAAAAACAATAACACCAAAAAAGAAAAAAAATCCAAAAAACAACCCCCAACACCCCCAAAAATACCCATGATCAGTCAGTGAGTCAGTCAGTGGTAATCCAGCTATATATAATATAGACTAGCTTTTTGACGCCCCCGCGCTCTGCGCGGGCGCGCCTTCGAGCTAGGTCTGCGACGCTTGGCCGCGCTGCGGGCTGCGCCCTGCGCGGCGACGCTACGGGCTTCGCCCTCCGCGGAGCTCGGCCTTCGGCCTCGCGAGACGCAGCTCGGCCTGCGGCCTCGCGAACTTGCATGAGGCGATGCACAGTTTGTGGTGGCTGCCCTTTTCCTTTTCCACGCCCAAAGATAAATCAAATGTGTGTCCTTGGGCAGGGTAGGATGGGGTTTGAGGGTAGACTTTTGGTGTTGCAAGTTATGATCATAATTGGTGGAATGTGGCCGCTCCGGGCTGCGCCCTACGCGGCGCTCCGCTTCAACCGTATCTTGCTCATGTAGTTAGAAGGCCGCCCCGGGCTGCGCCCGACGCGGCGCTCCGCTGGGTTTTCCAAATGACCGAGTGGATCATAATGGCCGCTCCGGGCTTCGCCCTACGCGGCGCTCTGCTTGGTTTTGATTTTATAACTTGTGATGGAATGGGCCGCTCCGGGCTTCGCCCTACGCGGCGCTTCGCTTTGTTTGTAAATATAACAAGTGATGAAATGGCCCCTCCGGGCTTCGCCCTACGCGGCGCTCCGCTTAGTTTTGCTGCTGATTTGTGATAAAATGGCCGCTCCGGGCTTCGCCCTACGCGGCGCTCTGCTTTGATCTCGTAGTCACTGTTCAGGAGAATGGCCGCTCCGGGCTTCGCCCTACGCGGCGTTCCGCCTTCGCCATGTCTTCCCTATATAGTAAGAAAAAAGGCCGCCCCGGGCTGCGCCCGACGCGGCGCTTCGATAGGTTTATCCATATGACCGAGTGATTATAATGGCCGCTCCGGGCTGCGCCCTACGCGGCGCTTCGCTTTATTTTGACGGTATAACATGTGATGAAATGGCCGCTCCGGGCTTCGCCCTACGCGGCGCTCCGCTTGGATTTCGTAGTGTTGCTTGATGAAATGGGCCGCTCCGGGCTGCGCCCTACGCGGCGCTCCGCTTGGTTTTTTTGGTATAGGTCGTGATGAAATGGCCGCTCCGGGCTTTGCCCTACGCGGCGCTCCGCTTGTTTTTGGTGTTATGAGTCATGATGAAATGGCCGCTCCGGGCTGCGCCCTACGCGGCGCTCCGCTTGGGTTTAGTAGTGTTGCTGGATAAAATGGCCGCTCCGGGCTTCGCCCTACGCGGCGCTCCGCCTCGATTCCCCAACTTGGGTTAAATATTTTGATTTCCCCATACAACTCCTTAGTGAGGTACTTTAAGTCAACTCCAGTACAAAATGTATGGGACAGTTTCCTATCAGGTCGAAATTTCAATTTCGTTTTTTTTTTCACGGCAAACACTCACACACGTTCTGATTGGCCAAAAAATGACATCGGATGTCACTTTTTGATAGGACCTCATACTCGGAAACTGAAAATTTGCAATTTTACGTTTTGGGGTAATTCTCAGAAATTATCCAAAAATTCGAAATTTTTTATTGCACTGTCGCATAGCCCTTGTCAGGTTAACAATAAAGGTTATGTCAAAAATTCGCGTCAAGTGGCGCCATCTGCCCGAAAACCCACTTTAAATCATTTCGAAAACTAAACTTTTCACAAAATGGCCGCTGTCTAGTCCGCCATCTTGAATTTTAAAAAAAATCGTATTTTTCCCATATACTACACCATAAACGAGATCGAACCACATTTTTACTTTTTTCCTCAAAGAATACCAGAGGACCAATAAGCTATCTCGAAAATGACCAAGTCGCAAAAATGTTTTTCTCAACAGCTCCCAGTGTTGCCAGGTTAAGATGCCAAATCGGCCAAAAATGGCATCGCATGTCACTTTTTGACAGGACCTCATACTCAGAAACTGAAAATTTGAAATTTTACGTTTTGGGGTAATTCTCAGAAATTATCCAAAAATTCAAATTTTTTATTTCACCGTCGCGTAGCCCTTGTCAAGTTCAACAATAAAGGTTCTGGCAAAAAATCGCGTCAAGTGGCTCCATCTGCCCGAAAAACCACTTTGAATTTTTTCAAAAACTCAACTTTTTACAAAATGGCCGCTGTCTCGTCCGCCATCTTGAATTTCAAGAAAATCGTATTTTTCCCATATACTACGCCATAAACAAGACCGAACCACATTTTTACTTTTTCACTTAGAGATACCAGAGGACCAATAAGCTATCTCGAAAATGACCAAGTCGCAAAAATGTTTTTCTCCACAGCTCCCAGTGTTGCCAGGTCAGGGTGCTGAAAATAGTCAAATGTCATTCGGACCAGCCCTGTCAATGGCCTCTTGTGATTTTTTTCCCCCAGAAATGGCTATTTCGACTCGGCACCTTTTCGGGCCCTGGCGCGCAAACTATCAAAAATCGCCAAAATATTTTTCGACATGGCAACACACGCAAGCAAGACACGCACCCGCCCAATACATGCCAACTCGCTCAAGTGTCGCCATCTGTCAAAAAAATCACGTTGAAATTTTCAAAAATTTTACAAATTTACAAAATGGCCGCCAGCTCGTCCGCCATCTTGTATTTTTGACAGCGCGTACCCCTACCATAGACTACATCATATGACTAATCAGAGACAATTTTTATTTTTTTTCCATCTACGATATCCTCGCCCGAGGAGCTCCTCAAAGGGGGCGACACCCCAAAATTTATTTTTGCAGCCATTTCCAATGTTGCCAGAATTTTACCAAAAAACTACCTGGAGGTCATTGCGAGCCCCGATTGCCACCAGACTGCATACTCGATTTTTGCAAAAGAGACCACTTTTTTTTTCTACTATTCGGGGCCCTGGCCCAAAAACTACCAAAAATATGGTAGAAATTCTCAGTCCTGGCAACACTCGGATAAATTACCCCCCGACGCCCGGAACAAACCTACCCGCTCCGATGTTGCCATCTCCCCGAAAAATCAATTTGAAAACTACCAATTTTTTCCCCCCGACAAAATGGCCGCCAGACGCGGCGCCATCTTGGATTTCGAAAAATCGCAAATGACGTTTGAGAGTCGAACACTTGTGCAACAGATACAAAAAAGAATTTTGAAAATCCACCCGCGCCCCCCTCCGCTACGATTCCGCAAACACGGGTCCAAATTAAATTTTCAATCCAAGATGGCGGCGCGGCCATTTTGTTTTTTCAAAAAAATTTTCCGGTGCCAATTAAAAAAACCGATAAGCGATCCTAAAACAAATGTCAAAACATAACCGTTGCATTTAAAAAAAAAAAAACAAAAGCGCAACGGCGCGCTTGCGGTCCATTTTTTTTCCACCAAATGTCAAAAACCTGCGTTGATTAAAAAAACAAATAAACCAAAAAAGAAAAAATTGTCAAAAACAACCCCCAACTACCCCAAAAATACCCCTGATCAGTCAGTGAGTCAGTCAGTGGTAATCCAGCTATATATAATATAGACTAGCTCTTTGACGCCCCGCGCTTTGCGCGGCGCGCCTTCGAGCTAGGTCTGCGACGCTCGGCCGCGCTGCGGGCTGCGCCCTGCGCGGCGACGCTACGGGCTTCGCCCTCCGCGGAGCTCGGCCTTCGGCCTCGCGAGACGCAGCTCGGCCTGCGGCCTCGCGAACTTGCATGAGGCGATGCACCGTTTGTGACAGTTGCCCTTGTTCTTTTCCACGCCCAAGGATAAATCAAATGTGTGTCCTTGGGCAGGGTTGGATGGGGTTCGAGGTTAGACTTTTAAGGTCTGCAAGTTATGATCACAATTGGTAGAATGTGGCCGCTTCGGGCTGCGCCCTACGCGGCGCTCTGCTTTGATCTCGTAGTCACTGTTCAGAAGAATGGCCGCTCCGGGCTTCGCCCTACACGGCGCTCCGCTTCAACCGTTTCTTCCTCTTGTAGTTAGAAGGCCGCCCCGGGCTGCGCCCGACGCGGCGCTCTGTTGGGTTTTTCAAAAAAATCGAGTGATTATAATGGCCGCTCCGGGCTGCGCCCTACGCGGCGCTCCGCTTGGTTTTCGTGATATGAGTCGTGATGGAATGGCCGCTCCGGGCTTCGCCCTCGCGGCGCTTCGCTTTGTTTTTGTAAATATAACAAGTGATGAAATGGCCGCTCCGGGCTTCGCCCTCGCGGCGCTCCGCTTAGTTTTGCTGCTGATTTGTGATAAAATGGCCGCTCCGGGCTTCGCCCTACCGCGGCGCTCTGCTTTGATCTCGTAGTCACTGTTCAGGAGAATGGCCGCTCCGGGCTTCGCCCTACGCGGCGTTCCGCCTTCGCCATGTCTATCCCTATCTATAAGAAAAAAGGCCGCCCCGGCTGCGCCCGACGCGGCGCTTCGATAGGTTTATCCATATGACCGAGTGATTATAATGGCCGCTCCGGGCTGCGCCCTACGCGGCGCTTCGCTTTATTTTGACGGTATAACATGTGATGAAATGGCCGCTCCGGGCTTCGCCCTACGCGGCGCTCCGCTTGGATTTCGTAGTGTTGCTTGATGAAATGGCCGTCCGGGCTGCGCCCTACGCGGCGCTCCGCTTGGTTTTTTTGTATGATGAAAATGGCCGCTCCGGGCTGCGCCCTACGCGGCGCTCCGCTTATTTTTGTGATATAAGTCCGTGATGAAAATGGCCGCTCCGGGCTTTGCCCTACGCGGCGCTCCGCTTGTTTTTGGTGTTATGAGTCTGGTGAAATGGCCGCTCCGGGCTGCGCCCTACGCGGCGCTCCGCTTGGATTTAGTAGTGATTGCTAATAAAATGGCCGCTCCGGGCTTTCGCCCTACGCGGCGCTCCGCCTCGATTCCCCAACTTGGGTTAAATATTTTGATTTCCCCATACAACTCCTAGTGAGGTAATTTAAGTCAACTCCCAGTACAAAAATGTATGGGACAGTTTCCTATCAGGTCGAAATTTCAATTTCGTTTTTTTTCACGGCAACACTCACACACGTTCTGATTGGCCAAAAATGACATCGATGTCACTTTTTGATAGGACCTCATACTCGGAACTGAAAATTTGCAATTTTACGTTTTGGGGTAATTCTCAGAAATTATCCAAAAATTCGAGTTTTTTTTTCACCATAGCGTAGCACTTGTCAAGCTCAACAATAAAGGTTCTGGCTAAAATTCGCGTCAAGTGGCGCCATCTGCCCGAAAAACCGCTTTGAATTTTTTCAAAAACTCAACTTTTCACAAAATGGCCGCTGTCTCGTCCGCCATCTTGAATTTCAAGAAAATCGTATTTTTACCATATACTACGACCATAAACAAGACCGAACCACATTTTTACTTTTTTTTTCTCAGAGAATACCAGAGGACCAATAAGCTATCTCGAAAATGACCAAGTCGCAAAAATGTTTTTCTCAACAGCCCCCAGTGTTGCCAGGTCAAGGTGCTAAAAATGGTCAAATGTCATTTGTACCAACTCTGTCGATGGCCTCTTGAGATTTTTTTCCCCCAAAAATGGCTATTTCGACTCGGCACCTTTTGGGGCCCTGGCGCGCAAACTATCAAAAATCGTCAAAATATTTTTCCACATGGCAACACACGCAAGCAAGTCTAACACCCGCCTTATACATGTAAACTCGCTCAAGTGTCGCCATGTGTCAAAAAAATCACGTTGAAATTTTCAAAAATTTTACAAATTTACAAAATGGCCGCCAGCTCGTCCGCCATCTTGTATTTTTGACAGCCCGTACCCGTACCATAGATTCAATTATATGACTTATCAGAGACAATTTTTATTTTTTTTCCACCTACGATATCCTCGTCCTAGGAGCTCCTCAAAGTCGGCGACACCCCAAAATTTATTTTTGCCGCCATTTCCAGTGTTGCCAGAATTTTAGCAAAAAACTACCTGCAAGTCATTGCGAGTCCCGATTGCCACCAGACTGCTTACTCGATTTTCACCAAAAAGACCACTTTTTTTTTCTACTATTTGGGGCCGTGGCCCTAAAACTACCAAAAATATGGTAGAAATTCTCAGTCGTGGCAACACTCGGATAAATTACCCCCCGACGCCCGGAACAAACCTACCCCCTCCGACGTTGCCATCTCCCCGAAAAATCAATTTGAAAAAAGGCAATTTTTTCCCCCCGACAAAATGGCCGCCAGACGCGGCGCCATCTTGGATTTCGAAAAATCGCAAATGACGTTTGAGAGTCGAACATAATTGTGACAGATTAAAAAAAGAATTTTGAAAATCCACCCGCGCCCCCCTCCGCTACGACACCGCAAACACGGGTCCAAATTAAATTTTCAATCCAAGATGGCGGCGCGGCCATTTTGTTTTTTCAAAATTTTCTCCTCGTGCCACAACAAGAAACAATGGGCGATCCAAAACCAAATGTCAAAACATGACCGTTGCATTTAAAAAAAAAAAAACAAAAGCGCAACGGCGCGCTTGCGGTCCATTTTTTTTTCACCAAATGTCAAAAACCTGTGTTGATTAAAAAAACAATAACACCAAAAAAGAAAAAAAATCCAAAAACAACCCCCAACACCCCCAAAAATACCCCTGATCAGTCAGTGAGTCAGTCAGTGGTAATCCAGCTATATATAATATAGACTAGCTTTTTGACGCCCCGCGCTCTGCGCGGGCGCGCCTTCGAGCTAGGTCTGCGACGCTTGGCCGCGCTGCGGGCTGCGCCCTGCGCGGCGACGCTACGGGCTTCGCCCTCCGCGGAGCTCGGCCTTCGGCCTCGCGAGACGCAGCTCGGCCTGCGGCCTCGCGAACTTGCATGAGGCGATGCACAGTTTGTGGTGGCTGCCCTTTTCCTTTTCCACGCCCAAAGATAAATCAAATGTGTGTCCTTGGGCAGGGTAGGATGGGGTTTGAGGGTAGACTTTTGGTGTTGCAAGTTATGATCATAATTGGTGGAATGTGGCCGCTCCGGGCTGCGCCCTACGCGGCGCTCCGCTTCAACCGTATCTTGCTCATGTAGTTAGAAGGCCGCCCCGGGCTGCGCCCGACGCGGCGCTCCGCTGGGTTTTCCAAATGACCGAGTGATCATAATGGCCGCTCCGGGCTTCGCCCTACGCGGCGCTCTGCTTGGTTTTGATTTTATAACTTGTGATGGAATGGCCGCTCCGGGCTTCGCCCTACGCGGCGCTTCGCTTTGTTTTGTAAATATAACAAGTGATGAAATGGCCCCTCCGGGCTTCGCCCTACGCGGCGCTCCGCTTAGTTTTGCTGCTGATTTGTGATAAAATGGCCGCTCCGGGCTTCGCCCTACGCGGCGCTCTGCTTTGATCTCGTAGTCACTGTTCAGGAGAATGGCCGCTCCGGGCTTCGCCCTACGCGGCGTTCCGCCTTCGCCATGTCTTCCCTATATAGTAAGAAAAAAGGCCGCCCCGGGCTGCGCCCGACGCGGCGCTTCGATAGGTTTATCCATATGACCGAGTGATTATAATGGCCGCTCCGGGCTGCGCCCTACGCGGCGCTTCGCTTTATTTTGACGGTATAACATGTGATGAAATGGCCGCTCCGGGCTTCGCCCTACGCGGCGCTCCGCTTGGATTTCGTAGTGTTGCTTGATGAAATGGCCGCTCCGGGCTGCGCCCTACGCGGCGCTCCGCTTGGTTTTTTTGGTATAGGTCGTGATGAAATGGCCGCTCCGGGCTTTGCCCTACGCGGCGCTCCGCTTGTTTTTGGTGTTATGAGTCATGATGAAATGGCCGCTCTGGGCTGCGCCCTACGCGGCGCTCCGCTTTTATTTAGTAGTGTTGCTTGATGAAATGGCCGCTCCGGGCTTCGCCCTACGCGGCGCTCCACCTCGACTTGGGTTAAATATTTTGATTTCCCCATACAACTCCTTAGTGAGGTACTTTAAGTCAACTCCAGTACAAAATGTATGGGACAGTTTCCTATCAGGTCGAAATTTCAATTTCGTTTTTTTTTCACGGCAAACACTCACACACGTTCTGATTGGCCAAAAATGACATCGGATGTCACTTTTTGATAGGACCTCATACTCGGAAACTGAAAATTTGCAATTTTACGTTTTGGGGTAATTCTCAGAAATTATCCAAAAATTCGAATTTTTTATTGCCATGTCGCATAGCCCTTGTCAGGTTTAACAATAAAGGTTATGTCAAAAATTCGCGTCAAGTGGCGCCATCTGCCCGAAAACCCACTTTAAATCATTTCGAAAACTAAACTTTTCACAAAATGGCCGCTGTCTAGTCCGCCATCTTGAATTTTAAAAAAAACGTATTTTTCCCATATACTACACCATAAACGAGATCGAACCACATTTTTACTTTTTCCTCAAAGAATACCAGAGGACCAATAAGCTATCTCGAAAATGACCAAGTCGCAAAAATGTTTTTCTCAACAGCTCCCAGTGTTGCCAGGTTAAGATGCCAAATCGGCCAAAAATGGCATCGCATGTCACTTTTTGACAGGACCTCATACTCAGAAACTGAAAATTTGCAATTTTACGTTTTGGGGTAATTCTCAGAAATTATCCAAAAATTCAAATTTTTTATTTCACCGTCGCGTAGCCCTTGTCAAGTTCAACAATAAAGGTTCTGGCAAAAAATCGCGTCAAGTGGCTCCATCTGCCCGAAAAACCACTTTGAATTTTTTCAAAAACTCAACTTTTTACAAAATGGCCGCTGTCTCGTCCGCCATCTTGAATTTCAAGAAAATCGTATTTTTCCCATATACTACGCCATAAACAAGACCGAACCACATTTTTTCTTTTTCACTTAGAGAATACCAGAGGACCAATAAGCTATCTCGAAAATGACCAAGTCGCAAAAATGTTTTTCTCCACAGCTCCCAGTGTTGCCAGGTCAGGGTGCTGAAAATAGTCAAATGTCATTCGGACCAGCCCTGTCAATGGCCTCTTGTGATTTTTTTCCCCCAGAAATGGCTATTTCGACTCGGCACCTTTTCGGGCCCTGGCGCGCAAACTATCAAAAATCGCCAAAATATTTTTCGACATGGCAACACACGCAAGCAAGACACGCACCCGCCCAATACATGCCAACTCGCTCAAGTGTCGCCATCTGTCAAAAAAATCACGTTGAAATTTTCAAAAATTTTACAAATTTACAAAATGGCCGCCAGCTCGTCCGCCATCTTGTATTTTTGACAGCGCGTACCCCTACCATAGACTACATCATATGACTAATCAGAGACAATTTTTATTTTTTTTCCATCTACGATATCCTCGCCCGAGGAGCTCCTCAAAGGGGGCGACACCCCAAAATTTATTTTTGCAGCCATTTCCAATGTTGCCAGAATTTTACCAAAAAACTACCTGGAGGTCATTGCGAGCCCCGATTGCCACCAGACTGCATACTCGATTTTTGCTAAAGAGACCACTTTTTTTTTCTACTATTCGGGGCCCTGGCCCAAAAACTACCAAAAATATGGTAGAAATTCTCAGTCCTGGCAACACTCGGATAAATTACCCCCCCGACGCCCGGAACAAACCTACCCGCTCCGATGTTGCCATCTCCCCGAAAAATCAATTTGAAAACTACCAATTTTTTCCCCCCGACAAAATGGCCGCCAGACGCGGCGCCATCTTGGATTTCGAAAAATCGCAAATGACGTTTGAGAGTCGAACACTTGTGCAACAGATACAAAAAAGAATTTTGAAAATCCACCCGCGCCCCCCTCCGCTACGATTCCGCAAACACGGGTCCAAATTAAATTTTCAATCCAAGATGGCGGCGCGGCCATTTTGTTTTTTCAAAAAATTTTCCGGTGCCAATTAAAAAAACCGATAAGCGATCCTAAAACAAATGTCAAAACATAACCGTTGCATTTAAAAAAAAAAAAACAAAAGCGCAACGGCGCGCTTCCCGTCCATTTTTTTTCCAAAAAATGTCAAAAACCTGCGTTGATTAAAAAAACAATAACAACAAAAAAGAAAAAAAATGGAAAAACAACCCCCAACACCCCCAAAAAAACCCCTGATCAGTCAGTGAGTCAGTCAGTGGTAATCCAGCTATATATAATATAGACTAGCTCTTTGACGCCCCGCGCTTTGCGCGGGCGCGCCTTCGAGCTAGGTCTGCGACGCTCGGCCGCGCTGCGGGCTGCGCCCTGCGCGGCGACGCTACGGGCTTCGCCCTCCGCGGAGCTCGGCCTTCGGCCTCGCGAGACGCAGCTCGGCCTGCGGCCTCGCGAACTTGCATGAGGCGATGCACCGTTTGTGACAGTTGCCCTTGTTCTTTTCCACGCCCAAGGATAAATCAAATGTGTGTCCTTGGGCAGGGTTGGATGGGGTTCGAGGTTAGACTTTTAAGGTCTGCAAGTTATGATCACAATTGGTAGAATGTGGCCGCTTCGGGCTGCGCCCTACGCGGCGCTCTGCTTTGATCTCGTAGTCACTGTTCAGAAGAATGGCCGCTCCGGGCTTCGCCCTACACGGCGCTCCGCTTCAACCGTTTCTTCCTCTTGTAGTTAGAAGGCCGCCCCGGGCTGCGCCCGACGCGGCGCTCTGTTGGGTTTTTCAAAAAAATCGAGTGATTATAATGGCCGCTCCGGGCTGCGCCCTACGCGGCGCTCCGCTTGGTTTTCGTGATATGAGTCGTGATGGAATGGCCGCTCCGGGCTTCGCCCTACGCGGCGCTTCGCTTTGTTTTGTTAATAAAACAAGTGATGTAATGGCCGCTCCGGGCTTCGCCCTACGCTGCGCTCCGCTTAGTTTTGTTGGTATAACAAGTGGCGCTCCACCTTCTCCATGTCTTCCCTATATAGTAAGAAGGCCGCCCCGGGCTGCGCCCGACGCGGCGCTTCGCTAGGTTTTTCCATATGACCAAGTGATTATAATTGCCGCTCCGGGCTGCGCCCTACGCGGCGCTCCGCTTGGTTTTACTGCTATTTAATGATAAAATGGCCGCTCCGGGCTTCGCCCTACGCGGCGCTCCGCCTCGATTCCCCGACTTGGGTTGAATATTTTGATTTCCCCATACAACTCCTTAGTGAGGTACTATAAGTCAACTCCCCAGTACAAAATGTATAAGACAGTTTCCTATCAGGTCGAAATTTCATTTTCGTTTTCTTTTCACGGCAAACACTTGTACACGCTCTGATTGGCCAAAAATGACATCGGATGTCACTTTTTGACAGGACCTCATACTCAGGGTAATTCTCAGAAATTATCCAAAAATTCGAATTTTTTATTTCACTGTCACATAGCCCTTGTCAAATTCAACAATAAAGGTTATGTCAAAAATTCGCGTCAAGTGGCGCCATCTGCCCGAAAACCCACTTTAAAGCTATTCGAAAACTAAACTTTTCACAAAATGGCCGCTGTCTAGTCCGCCATCTTGAATTTCAAAAAATCCGTATTTTTCCCATATACTACACCATAAACAAGACCGAACCACATTTTTACTTTTTTTTTTAAAGAATACCAGAGGACCAATAACTATCGCCGAAAATGACCATGACCAAAAATGTTTTTCTCAACAGCTCCCAGTGTTGCCAGATTCGGATGCTAAATCGGCCAAAAATGGTATCGCATGTCACTTTTTGACAAGACCTTATACTCAAAAATTAAAAATTTGCAATTTTACGTTTTAGGGTAATTCTCAGAAATTATCCAAAAATTCGAATTTTTTATTTCACTGTCGCAAAGATATTGTCAAGTTCAACAATAAAGGTTCTGGCTAAAAATCGCGGTAAGTGGCGCCATCTGCCCGAAAAACCGCTTTTAATTTTTTCGAAAACTCAACTTTTTACAAAATGGCCGCTGTCTCATCCGCCATCTTGAATTTCAATAAAAACGTATTTTTCCCATATACTACGCCATAAACAAGACCGAAACACATTTTTACTTTTTTTCTTTGAGAATACCAGAGGACCAATAAGCTATCTCGAAAATGACCAAGTCGCAAAAATGTTTTTCTCCATTGCTCCCAGTGTTGCCAGGTCAGGGTGCTGAAAATGGTCAAATGTCATTTGGACAGACCCAACTAAAGGCCTCGTGAGATTTTTTTCCCCAAAAATGGCTATTTCGACTCGCCACCTTTTTGGGCCCTGGCACGCAAACTATCAGAAATCGCCAAAATATTTTTCGACATGGCAACACACGCAAGCAAGACTCACACCCGCTCAATAGCTCCTCAAAGTCGGCGACACCCCAAAATTTATTTTTGCCACCATTTCCAGTGTTGCCAGAATTTTAGGAAAAACTACCTGGAGATCATTGCAAGCCCCGATTGCCACCAGACTGCATACTCGATTTTTGCTAAAAAGACCACTTTTTTTTCTACTATTCCGGGCCGTGGCTCAAAAACTCCCAAAAGTTCTCCACCATGGCAACACTCGGATAAATTACCCCCCGACGCCCGGAACAAACCTACCCGCTCCGACGCTGCCATCTCCCCGAAAAATCAATTCGAAAATTGTCAATTTTGCCCCCTGACAAAATCGCCGCCAGACGCGGCGCCATCTTAGATTTCGAAAAAACGCAAACGAGGTTCAAAAGAAGAACACTAACGCTACAGATTAAAAAAATAATTTTGAAAATCCACCCACGCCCCCCTCCGCTACGATTCCGCGAAAAGAGATCTAAATTTAATTTTCAATCCAAGATGGCGACGCGGCCATATTGTTTTTTCAACTTTTTTTCCCCGTGCCAATTTAAAAACCAATGGGCGATTCTAATACAAATGTCAAAATTCAAGCATTGTATTTAAAATAAAAAAAAACACAAAAGCGCAACGGCGCGCTTGGGATTCTTTTTTTTTCCTCGAAACGTCAAAAACCTGTGTTGATTAAAAAAATACCCCATCGTATAAAAAAATAATCCAAGGACAACCCCCAACCCCCCAAAAACACGAACTTGCATGAGCCGATGCACCGTTTGTGGTGGCTGCTCAAGGATAAATCAAATGTGTGTTCTTGGGCAGGGTTGGATGTGGTTTGAGGTTAGACTTATAGTATTGAAAGTTTAGATCGTAATTGGTAGAATGTGGCCGATCCGGGCTTCGTCCTACGCCGCGCTTCGCTTCAACCGTATCTTCCTCATGTACTGAGTGATTATAATGGTCGCTCCGGGCTGCGCCCTACGCGGCGCTCCGCTTGGATTACATAGTGTTGCTTAATGAAATGGCCGCTCCGGGCTTCGCCCTACGCGGCGCTCTGCCTCGATTCCCCAGCTTGTGAGGTACTTTAAGTCAACTCCCCAGTACAAAATGTATGGGACAGTTTCCTATCAGGTCGAAATTTCATTTTCGGTTTCTTTTCACGGCAAACACTTGTGCTAGCTCTGATTGGCCAAAAATGACATCGGATGTCACTTTTTGACAGGACCTCATACTCAGAAACTAAAAATTTGCAATTTTACATTTTGGGGTAATTCTCAGAAATTATCCAAAAACTCGAAATTTTTTTTACACCGTAGCGTAGCCCTTGTCAAGTTCAACAATAAAGGTCATGTTAAAAATTCGCGTCAAGTGGCGCCATCTGCCCGAAAATCCGCTTTAAAGATTTTTGAAAACTAAATTTTTCACAAAATGGCCGCTGTCTAGTCCGCCATCTTGAATTTCAAAAAATCCGTATTTTTCCCATATACTACATCATAGACAAGACCTAACCACATTTTTACTTTTTTTTTTAAATAATACCAGAGGACCAATAACTATCGCCGAAAATGACCATGACCAAAAATTTTTTTCTCAACAGCTCCCAGTGTTGCCAGGTTAGGATGCCAAATCGGCCAAAAATGGCATCGCATGTCACTTTTTGACAGGACCTCATACTCAGAAACTGAAAATTTGCAATTTTACGTTTTGGGGTAATTCTCAGAATTTATACAAAAATTCGAATTTTTTATTTCACTGTCGCGTAGCTATTGTCAAGTTCAACAATAAAGGTTCTGGCTAAAATTCGCGTCAAGTGGCGCCATCTGCCCGAAAAATCACTTTGAATTTTTTCAAAAACTCAACTTTTTACAAAATGGCCGCTGTCTCGTCCGCCATCTTGAAATTCGAAAAATCCGTATTTTTCCCATATACTACATCATAAACAAGATCGGACCACATTTTTACTTTTTTTTTCAATTAATACCAGAGGACCAATAACTATCGCCGAAAATGACCAAGTCGCAAAAATGTTTTTCTCAACAGCTCCCAGTGTTGCCAGGTCAGGGTGCTGAAAATGGTCAAATGTCATTTGGACTGATCCTGGCAATGGCCTCAAGGGATTTTTGTCCCCCAAAAATGGCTATTTCGACTCGGCACCTTTTCGGGCCCTGGCGCGCAAACTATCAAAAATCGCCAAAATATTTTTCGACATGGCAATACACGCAAACGAGACTCACACCCGCCCGATACATGTCAACTCGCTCAAGTGTCGCCATGTGTCAAAAAAATCACGTCGAAATTTTCAAAAATTTTACAAATTTACAAAATGGCCGCCAGCTCGTCCGCCATCTTGTATTTTTGACAGCCCGTACCCCTACCATAACTACATCATATGGCTGATCAGAGACAATTTTTATTTTTTTTCCATCTACGATAACCACGTCCAAGGAGCTCTTCAAAGTGGGCGACACCCCAAAATTTATTTTTGCCGCCATTTCCAGTGTTGCCAGAATTTTAGCAAAAAACTACCTGGTGGTCATTGCGAGCCCCGATCGCCACCAGACTGCATACTCGATTTTTGCAACGGAGACCACTTTTTTTTTCTACTATTCGGGGCCGTAGCCCAAAAACTACCAAAAATATGGTAGAAATTCTCCACCATGGCAACACCCAAATAAATTACCCCCCGACGCCCCGAACAAACCTACCCGCTCCGATGTTGCCATCTCCCCGAAAAATCAGTTTGAAAAGTGCCAATTTTTTCCCCCCGACAAAATGGCCGCCAGACGCGGCGCCATCTTGGATTTGGAAAAATCGCAAATGACGTTTGAGAGTCGAACATAATTGTGACAGATTAAAAAAAGAATTTTGAAAATCCACCCGCGCCCCCCTCGGCAACGATTCCGCAAACACAGGTCCAAATTCAATTTTCAATCCAAGATGGCGGCGCGGCCATTTTGTTTTTTCGAAAAATTTTCCCGGTACCAATTAAAAAACCGATAAGCGATCCTAAAACAAATGTCAAAACATAACCGTTGCATTTAAAAAAAAAAAACAAAAGCGCAACGGCGCGCTTGCGGTCCATTTTTTTTTCATCAAATGTCAAAACCTGCGTTGATTAAAAAAACAATAACACCAAAAAAGAAAAAAAATCCAAAAACAACCCCCAACACCCCCAAAAATACCCCTGATCAGTCAGTCAGTCAGTCAGTGGTAATCCAGCTATATATAATATAGAATAGAATATAGACTAGCTTTTTGACGCCCCGCGCTTGCGCGGGCGCGCCTTCGAGCTAGGTCTGCAACGCTCGCCGCGCTGCGGCTGCGCCCTGCGTCGGCGACCTACGGGCTCGCCCTCCGCGAGCTCGGCTTCGGCCTCGCGAAGACGCATCTCGGCCTGCGGCCTCGCGTAACTTGCATAGGCTATGCCGTTGTGGTGGCTGCCCTTTTCCTTTTCACGCCCAAGGATATAAATCAAATGTGTGTCCTTGGGCAGGGTTGGATGGGGTTTGAGGGTAGACTTTTGGTGTTGCAAGTTATGATCATAATTGGTGGAATGTGGCCGCTCCGGGCTGCGCCCTACGCGGCGCTCTGCTTTGTTCTCGTAGTCACTGTTCAGAAGAATGGCCGCTCCGGGCTTCGCCCTACGCGGCGCTCCGCTTCGACCGTATCTTCTTCATGTAGTTAGAAGGCCGCCCCGGGCTGCGCCCGACGCGGCGCTCCGCTTGGTTTTTGTGATGTGAGTCGTGATGTAATGGCCGCTCCGGGCTGCGCCCTACGCGGCGCTCCGCTTGGTTTTTGTGATATGAGTCATGATGTAATGGCCGCTCCGGGCTGCGCCCTACGCGGCGCTCCGCTTGAGTTTTGTAGTATCACTTGAGATGGAATGGCCGCTCCGGGCTTCGCCCTACGCGGCGCTTCGCTTTGTTTTGTTGGTATAACAGTGGTGAATTGCCGCTCCGGGCTTCGCCCTACGCGGCGCTCCCGCTTGTTTTTGTGATGTGAGTCTTGATGTAATGGCCGCTCCGGGCTGCGGCCCTACGCGGCGCTCGCGCTTGTTTTGTGATTGTTAGTGCTGATGGAAGGGCACTCCGGCTTCGCCCTAACTCGCGCTTTGCTTTATTTTGTGGTATAACAATTGATTGTAATGCGCTCCGGGCTTTCGGCCCTACGCGGCGCTACGCTTTCGCTGTATCTTCCTCATGTACCTCGGTTTCATCCAAACAACTGATGTTTAAAATGGCCGCTCCGGGCTTCGCACTAAGCTGGCGCCTTCTTTGATTTCATGGTCACTGTTTCAGAAATGGCCGCTCCGGGCTTCGCCCTACGCGGCGCTCCGCTTGGTTTTTGTATAATAACTTGAGATGAATGGCTCGCTCCGGGCTTCGCCCTACGCTGTCGCTCCGCATTGGTTTTTGTAGTATCACACTTGAGATGGAATGGCCGCTCCGGGCTGCGCCCTACGCGGCGCTCCGCTTGGTTTTTGTAGTATCACTTGAGATGGAATGGCCGCTCCGGGCTTCGCCCTACGCGGCGCTCCGCCTCGATTCCCCAACTTGGGTTGAATATTTTGATTTCCCCATACAACTCCTCAGTGAGGTACTTTAAGTCAACTCCCCAGTACAAAATGTATGGGACAGTTTCCTATCAGGTCGAAATTTCATTTTCGGTTTCTTTTTACGGCAAACACTTGTACACGCTCTGATTGGCCAAAAATGACATCGGATGTCACTTTTTGACAGGACCTCATACTCGGAAACTGAAAATTTGCATTTTTACGTTTTGGGGTAATTCTCAGAAATTATCCAAAAATTTGAATTTTTTTTTTCACCATAGCACAGCACTTGTCAAGTTAAACAATAAAGGTCATGTCAAAAATTCGCGTCAAGTGGCGCCATCTGCCCGAAATCCCACTTTAAAGCATTTCGAAAACTAAACTTTTCACAAAATGGCCGCTGTCTAGTCCGCCATCTTGAATTTCAAAAAATCCGTATTTTTCCCATATACTACACCATAAACAAGATCGAACCACATTTTTACTTTTTTTTTAAATAATACCAGAGGACCAATAACTATCGCCGAAAATGACCATGACCAAAAATGTTTTTCTCAACAGCTCCTAGTGTTGCCAGGTTAGGATGCTGAATCGGCCAAAAATGGCATCGCATGTTACTTTTTGACAAGACCTCATACTCAAAAATTAAAAATTTGCAATTTTACGTTTTGGGGTAATTCTCAGAAATTATCCAAAAATTCGAATTTTTTATTTCATTGTCGCGTAGCTATCGTCAAGCTCAACAATAAAGGTTCTGGCAAAAAATCACGTCAAGTGGCGCCATCTGCCCGAAAAACCGCTTTAAATTTTTTCGAAAACTCAACTTTTTACAAAATGGCCGCTGTCTCATCCGCCATCTTGAATTTCAAAAAATCCGTATTTTTCCCATATACTACATCATAAACAAGATCGAACCACATTTTTACTTTTTTTTTCAATTAATACCAGAGGACCAATAACTATCGCCGAAAATGACCAAGTCGCAAAAATGTTTTTCTCAACAGCTCCCAGTGTTGCCAGGTCAGGGTGCTGAAAATGGTCAAATGTCATTTGGATTGACCCTATCAATAGCCTCTTGAGATTTTTTTTCCCCAAAAATGGCTTTTTCGACTCGGCACCTTTTCGGGCCCTGGCGCGCAAACTATCAAAAATCGCCAAAATATTTTTCGACATAGCAACACACGCAAGCAAGACTCACATCCGCCCGATACATGTCGACTCGCTCACGTGTCGCCATATGTCAAAAAAATCACGTTGAAGTTTTCGAAAATTTTACAAATTCACAAAATGGCCGCCAGCTCGTCCGCCATCTTGTATTTTTGAAAGCGCGTACCCTTACCATAGACTTAATTATATGATCAATCATAGACAATTTTTATTTTTTTTCCATCTAGGATATCCTCGTCCAAGGAGCTCCTCAAAGTCAGCGACACCCCAAAATTTATTTTTGCCGCCATTTCCAGTGTTGCCAGAATTTCACCAAATAATTACCTGGAGGTCATTGCTATTCCCGATTGCCACCAGACTGCATACTCGATTTCTGCAACGGAGACCACTTTTTTTTTCTACTATTCGGGGCCGTGGCCCAAAAACTACCAAAAATATGGAAGAAATTCTCAGTCGTGGCAACACTCGGATAAATTACCCCCCGACGCCCGGAACAAACCTACCCACTCCGATGTTGCCATCTCCCCGAAAAATCAATTTGAAAAGTGCCAATTTTTTCCCCCCGACAAAATGGCCGCCAGACGCGGCGCCATCTTGGATTTCGAAAAAACGCAAACAAGGTTCAAAATAAGAACACTAACCCAACAGATTAAAAAAAGAATTTTGAAAATCCACCCGCGCCCCCCTCCGCTACGATTCCGCAAACACGGGTCCAAATTGAATTTTCAATCCAAGATGGCGGCGCGGCCATTTTGTTTTTTTGAAAAATTTTCCCGGTGCCAATTAAAAAAACAATGGGCGATTCCAAGACAAATGTCAAAACATGACCGTTGCATTAAAAAAAAAAAAAACAAAAGCGCAACGGCGCGCTTGCGGTCCATTTTTTTTCCACCAAATGTCAAAAACCTGCGTTGATTAAAAAAAGAATAACACCAAAAAAGAAAAAAAATCGAAAAACAACCCCCAACTACCCCAAAAATACCCCTGATCAGTCAGTCAGTCAGTCAGTGGTAATCCAGCTATATATAATATAGACTAGCTTTTTGACGCCCCGCGCTTTGCGCGGGCGCGCCTTCGAGCTAGGTCTGCGACGCTCGGCCGCGCTGCGGGCTGCGCCCTGCGCGGCGACGCTACGGGCTTCGCCCTCCGCGGAGCTCGGCCTTCGGCCTCGCGAGACGCAGCTCGGCCTGCGGCCTCGCGAACTTGCATTGAGGCGATGCACCGTTTGTGGTGGCTGCCCTTTTCCTTTTTCCACGCCCAAGGATAAATCAAATGTGTGTCCTTGGGCAGGGTTGGATGGGGTTTGAGGGTAGACTTATAGTATTGCAAGTTATGATCATAATTGGTAGAATGTGGCCGCTCCGGCTTTGCCCTACGCGGCGCTCCGCTTTAACCGCATCTTTCTCATGTAGGTAGTTAGAAGGCCGCCCCGGGCTGCGCCCGACGCGGCGCTCCGCTGGGTTTTTGTGATGTGAGTCGTGATGTAATGGCCGCTCCGGGCTGCGCCCTACGCGGCGCTCCGCTGGGTTTTTGTGATGTGAGTCGTGATGTAATGGCCGCTCCGGGCTGCGCCCGACGCGGCGCTCCGCTTGGTTTCTGTGATGTGAGTCGTGATGTAATGGCCGCTCCGGGCTGCGCCCTACGCGGCGCTCCGCTTGGTTTTTGTTGTTTCACTTGAGATGGAATGGCCGCTCCGGGCTCCGCCCTACGCGGCGCTCCGCTTGGTTTTTGTGATATGAGTCGTGAAGTAATGGCCGCTCCGGGCTGCGCCCTACGCGGCGCTCCGCTTGGTTTTTGTAGTATCATTTGAGATGGAACGGCCGCTCCGGGCTTCGCCCTACGCGGCGCTTCGCTTTGTTTGTTAGTGTAACAAGTGATGAAATGGCCGCTCCGGGCTTCGCCCTACGCGGCGCTCTGCTTTGATCTCGTAGTCACTGTTTAGGAGAATGGCCGCTCCGGGCTTCGCCCTACGCGGCGCTCCGCCTTCGCCATGTATATTCCCTATATAGTAAGAAAAAAGGCCGCCCCGGGCTGCGCCCGACGCGGCGCTTCGCTAGGTTTTTCCATATGACCGAGTGATTATAATGGCCGCTCCGGGCTGCGCCCTACGCGGCGCTTCGCTTTATTTTGACGGTATAACATGTGATGAAATGGCCGCTCCGGGCTTCGCCCCTACGCGGCGCTCCGCTCGGTTTTCTCCAGAAAACTGAGTGATTATAATGGCCGCTCCGGGCTTCGCCCTACGCGGCGCTCCGCTTGGCTTTTGTGATGTGAGTCGTGATGTAATGGCCGCTCCGGGCTGCGCCCTACGCGGCGCTCCGCCTCGATTCCCCAACTTGGGTTGAATATTTTGATTTCCCCATACAACTTCTTAGTAGGTACTTTGAAGTAAACTTCAGTACAAAATGTATGGGACAGTCTACTACCAGGTAAAATTTTCATTTTCTTTTTTTTCCACAGCAAATACTCATACACGCTCTGATTGGCCAAAAATGACATCGGATGTCACTTTTTGACAGGACCTCATATTCAGAAACTAAAAATTTGCAATTTTACATTTTGGGGTAATTCTCAGAAAGTATCTGAAAACTCGAAAATTTTTTTTCTCCGTAGCGTAGCACTTGTCAAGTCCAACAATAAAGGTCATGTCAAAAATTCGCGTCAAGTGGCGCCATCTGCCCGAAAACCCACCTTAAAGATTTTCGAAAACTATTTTTTTCACAAAATGGCCGCTGTCTAGTCCGCCATCTTGAATTTCAAAAAGTCCGTATTTTTCCCATATACTACACCATAAACAAGACCGAACCACGTTTTTACTTTTTTTTTTAAATAATACCAGAGGACCAATAACTATCGCCGAAAATGACCATGACCAAAAATGTTTTTCTCAACAACTCCCAGTGTTGCCAGATTCGGATGCTAAATCGGCCAAAAATGGTATCGCATGTCACTTTTTGACAGGACCTCATACTCAAAAATTAAATATTTGCAATTTTACGTTTTAGGGTAATTCTCAGAAATTATCCAAAAATATATTTTTTTTATTTCACTGTCGCGTAGCCCTTGTCAAGCTCAACAATAAAGGTTCTGGCTAAAATTCGCGTCAAGTGGCTCCATCTGCCCGAAAAACCACTTTGATTTTTTTCAAAAACTCAACTTTTCACAAAATGGCCGCTGTCTCGTCCGCCATCTTGAATTTCAAAAAAAACGTATTTTTCCCATATACTACACCATAAACAAGATCGAACCACATTTTTAGTTTTTTCCTCAAAGAATACCAGAGGACCAATAAGCTATCTCGAAAATGACCAAGTCGCAAAAATGTTTTTCCCAACAGCCCCCAGTGTTGCCAGGTCAGGGTGCTGAAAATGGTCAAATGTCATTTGGACAGACCCAATCAATAGCCTCATGGGATTTTTTTCTCCCAAAAATGGCTATTTCGACTCGCCACCTTTTCGGGCCCTGGCGCACAAACTATCAAAAATCGCCAAAATATTTTTCGACATGGCAACACACGCTAGCAAGACTCACACCCGCCCTATACATGTCAACTCGCTCAAGTGTCGCCATGTGTCAAAAAAATCACGTTGAAATTTTCAAAAATTTTACAAATTTACAAAATGGCCGCCAGCTCGTCCGCCATCTTGTATTTTTGACAGCCCGTACCCCTACCATAGACTACATCACATGACTGATCAGAGACAATTTTTATTTTTTTCCCACCTACGATATCCTCGTCCGAGGAGCTCCTCAAAGTGGGCGACACCCCAAAATTTATTTTTGCCGCCATTTCCAGTGTTGCCAGAATTTTAGCAAAAAACTACCTGGAGGTCATTGCGAGCCCCGATTGCCACCAGACTGCATACTCGATTTTCACCAAAGAGACCACTTTTTTTTTCTACTATTCGGGGCCGTGGCCCAAAAACTACCAAAAATTTGGTAGAAATTCTCAGTCGTGGCAACACTCGGATAAATTACCCCCCGACAACCTGAACAAACCTACCCACTCCGATGTTGCCATCTCCCCGAAAAATCAGTTTGAAAACTGCCAATTTTTTCCCCCCCACAAAATGGCCGCCAGACGCGGCGCCATCTTGGATTTCGAAAAATCGCAAATGACGTTTGAGAGTCGAACATAATTGTGACAGATTAAAAAAAGAATTTTGAAAATCCACCCGCGCCCCCCTCCGCTACGATTCCGCAAACACAGGTCCAAATTCAATTTTCAATCCAAGATGGCGGCGCGGCCATTTTGTTTTTTCAAAAAATTTTCCTTGTTCCACAACAAAAAACAAAAGGCGATTCCAAGACAAATGTCAAAACCCAAGCATCGCATTTGAAAAAAAAAAAACAAAAGCGCAACGGCGCGCTTCCGGTCCATTTTTTTTCCACCAAATGTCAAAAACCTGTGTTGATTAAAAAAACAATAATACCAAAAAAGAAAAAAAATCGAAAAACAACCCCCAACACCCCCAAAAATTCCCCTGATCAGTCAGTGAGTCAGTCAGTGGTAATCCAGCTATATATAATATAGACTAGCTTTTTGACGCCCCGCGCTTTGCGCGGGCGCGCCTTCGAGCTAGGTCTGCGACGCTCGGCCGCGCTGCGGGCTGCGCCCTGCGCGGCGACGCTACGGGCTTCGCCCTCCGCGGAGCTCGGCCTTCGGCCTCGCGAGACGCAGCTCGGCCTGCGGCCTCGCGAACTTGCATGAGGCGATGCACCGTTTGTGACAGTTGCCCTTGTTCTTTTCCACGCCCAAGGATAAATCAAATGTGTGTTCTTGGACAGGGTTGGATGTGGTATGAAGTTAGACTTATAGTATTGCAAGTTATGATCATAATTGGTAGAATGTGGCCGCTCCGGGCTTCGCCCTACGCAGCGCTCCGCCTTCACCGTATCTTCCCCATGTAGTTAGAAGGCCGCCCCGGGCTGCGCCCGACGCGGCGCTTCGCTTGGTTTCTGTGATGTGAGTCGTGATGTAATGGCCGCTCCGGGCTGCGCCCTACGCGGCGCTCCGCTTGGTTTTTGTGATATGAGTCGTGATGTAATGGCCGCTCCGGGCTGCGCCCTACGCGGCGCTCCGCTTGGTTTTTGTGATATGAGTCCTGATTTAATGGCCGCTCCGGGCTGCGCCCTACGCGGCGCTCCGCTTGGTTTTTGTAGTATCACTTGACATGGAATGGCCGCTCCGGGCTTCGCCCTACGCAGCGCTTCGCTTTGTTTTGTTGGTATAACAAGTGATGTAATGGCCGCTCCGGGCTTCGCCCTACGCGGCGCTCCGCTTAGTTTTGCTGCTGATTTGTGATAAAATGGCCGCTCCGGGCTGCGCCCTACGCGGCGCTTCGCTTTATTTTGACGGTATAACAAGTGATGAAATGGCCGCTCCGGGCTGCGCCCTACGCGGCGCTCCGCTTGGTTTTTGTAATATAAGTCGTGATGAAATGGCCGCTCCGGGCTTTGCCCTACGCGGCGCTCCGCTTGTTTTTGGTGTTATGAGTCATGATGAAATGGCCGCTCCGGGCTACGCCCTACGCGGCGCTCCGCTTGGATTTAGTATAATTGCTTGATGAAATGGCCGCTCCGGGCTTCCGCCCTACGCGGCGCTCCGCCTCGGTTCTCCAACTTGGGTTGAATATTTTGATTCCCCATACAACTCCTTTAGTAGGTACTTTGAAGTCAACTTCAGTACAAAATGTATGGGACAGTCTACTACCAGGTCGAAATTTCATTTTCGTTTTCTTTTCACGGCAAATACTCATACACGCTCTGATTGGCCAAAAATGACATCGGATGTCACTTTTTGACAGGACCTCATACTCAGAAACTAAAAATTTGCAATTTTACATTTTGGGGTAATTCTCAGAAATTATCCAAAAATTTGGATTTTTTTTTTCACCATAGCATAGCACTCGTCAAGTCCAACAATAAAGGTCATGTCAAAAATTCGCGTCAAGTGGCGCCATCTGCCCGAAAACCCACTTTAAAGCATTTCGAAAACTAATTTTTTCACAAAATGGCCGCTGTCTAGTCCGCCATCTTGAATTTCAAAAAATCCGTATTTTTCCCATATACTACACCATAAACAAGATTGAACCACATTTTTACTTTTTTCCTTAAAGAATACCAGAGGACCAATAACTATCGCCGAAAATGACCATGACCAAAAATGTTTTTCTCAACAGCTCCCAGTGTTGCCAGGTTAGGATGCCAAATCGGCCAAAAATGGCATCGCATGTCACTTTTTGACAGGACCTCATACTCAGAAACTGAAAATTTGCAATTTTACGTTTTAGGGTAATTCTCAGAAATTATCCAAAAATTCGAATTTTTTATTTCACTGTCGCGTAGCTATCGTCAAGTTCAACAATAAAGGTTCTCGCTAAAATTCGCGTCAAGTGGCGCCATCTGCCCAAAAAACCACTTTGAATTTTTTCAAAAACTCAACTTTTTACAAAATGGCCGCTGTCTAGTCCGCCATCTTGAATTTCAAAAAATCCGTATTTTTCCCATATACTACACCATAAACAGGACCGAACCACTTTTTTATTTTTTTTTTCAAATAATACCAGAGGACCAATAACTATCGCCGAAAATGACCAAGTCGCAAAAATGTTTTTCTCCACAGCTCCCAGTGTTGCCAGGTCAGGGTGCTGAAAATGGTCAAATGTCATTTGGACCGACCCTGTCAATGGCCTCTTGAGATTTTTTTTCCCCAAAAATGGCTA
This sequence comes from Marasmia exigua, assembly GCA_019059595.1. Lineage (NCBI taxonomy): Eukaryota > Metazoa > Arthropoda > Insecta > Lepidoptera > Crambidae > Marasmia > Marasmia exigua. The sequence continues at coordinate 12,800 of JADPWL010003208.1, read as the reverse complement.
TTTCGACTCGGCACCTTTTTGGGCCCTGGCGCGCAAACTATCAAAAATCGCCAAAATATTTTTCGACATGGCAACACACGCTAGCAAGACTCACACCCGCCCCATATATGTCAACTCGCTCAAGTGTCGCCATGTGTCAAAAAAATCACGTTGAAATTTTCGAAAATTTTACAAATTTACAAAATGGCCGCCAGCTCGTCCGCCATCTTGTATTTTTGACAGCGCGTACCCCTACCATAGACTACATCATATGACTAATCAGAGACAATTTTTATTTTTTTCCCATCTACGATATCCTCGTCCTAGGAGCTCCTCAAAGTGGGCGACACCCCAAAATTTATTTTTGCCGCCATTTCCAGTGTTGCCAGAATTTTAGCAAAAATCTACCTGGTGGTCATTAACAGCCCCGATTGCCACCAGACTGCATACTCGATTTTTACTAAAGAGACCACTTTTTTTTTCTACTATTCGGGGCTGTGGCCCAAAAACTACCAAAAATTTGGTAGAAATTCTCAGTCGTGGCAACACTCGGATAAATTGCCCCCCGACGCCCGGAACAATTCTACCATCTCCGATGTTGCCATCTCCCCGAAATATCAGTTTGAAAAATGCCAATTTTTTCCCCCCGACAAAATGGCCGCCAGACGCGGCGCCATCTTGGATTTCGAAAAATTGCAAACGATGTTTGAGAGTCGAACACGCACGCAACAGATTAAAAAAAGAATTTTGAAAATCCACCCGCGCCCCCCTCCGCTACGATTCCGCAAACACGGGTCCAAATTAAATTTTCAATCCAAGATGGCGGCGCGGCCATTTTGTTTTTTCAAAAAATTTTCCTTGTTCCAATTTTAAAAACAATGGGCGATTCAAAGACAAATGTCAAAACATAACCGTTGCATTTAAAAAAAAAAAAAACAAAAGCGCAACGGCGCGCTTGCGGTCCATTTTTTTTCAACCAAATGTCAAAAACCTGCGTTGATTAAAAAAACAATAACACCAAAAAAGAAAAAAAATCGAAAAACAACCCCCAACACCTCCAAAAAAACCCCTGATCAGTCAGTGAGTCAGTCAGTGGTAATCCAGCTATATATAATATAGACTAGCTTTTTGACGCCCCGCGCTTTGCGCGGGCGCGCCTTCGAGCTAGGTCTGCGACGCTCGGCCGCGCTGCGGGCTGCGCCCTGCGCGGCGACGCTACGGGCTTCGCCCTCCGCGGAGCTCGGCCTTCGGCCTCGCGAGACGCAGCTCGGCCTGCGGCCTCGCGAACTTGCATGAGGCGATGCACCGTTTGTGGTGGCTGCCCTTTTCCTTTTCCACGCCCAAGGATAAATCAAATGTGTGTCCTTGGGCAGCGTTGGATGGGGTTCGAGGGTAGACTTTTAAGGTCTGCAAGTTATGATCATAATTGTTAGAATGTGGCCGCTCCGGGCTGCGCCCTACGCGGCGCTCTGCTTGTTTTTTGGTGATATAAGTCGTGATGAAATGGCCGCTCCGGGCTTTGCCCTACGCGGCGCTCCGCTTCAATCGCATCTTTCTCATGTAGTTAGAAGGCCGCCCCGGGCTGCGCCCGACGCGGCGCTCCGCTTGGTTTTTGTGATGTGAGTCGTGATGTAATGGCCGCTCCGGGCTGCGCCCTACGCGGCGCTCCGCTTGGTTTTAGTAGTATCACTTGAGATGGAATGGCCGCTCCGGGCTGCGCCCTACGCGGCGCTCCGCTTGGTTGTGCTGCTGATTTGTGATAAATTGGCCGCTCCGGGCTGCGCCCTACGCGGCGCTCCGCTTGCATTTAGTAGTGTTGCTTGATGAAATGGCCGCTCCGGGCTGCGCCCTACGCGGCGCTCCGCTTGGATTTGCTGCTGATTTGTGAAAAAATGGCCGCTCCGGGCTTCGCCCTACGCGGCGCTCCGCTTGGTTTTGCTGCTGATTTATGATAAAATGGCCGCTCCGGGCTGCGCCCTACGCGGCGCTCCGCTTGGATTTAGTAGTGTTGCTTGATAGAATGGCCGCTCCGGGCTTCGCCCTACGCGGCGCTCCGCTTGGTTTTTGTGATATGAGTCGTGAAGTAATGGCCGCTCCGGGCTGCGCCCTACGCGGCGTTCCGCTTGGTTTTTGTAATGTGAGTCGTGATGTAATGGCCGTTTGGGGCTGCGCCCTACGCGGCGCTTCGCTTTGTTTTGTTGGTATAACAAGTGATGTAATGGCCGCTCCGGGCTTCGCCCTACGCAGCGCTCCGCCTTCACCGTATCTTCCTCATGTAGTTGGGAGGCCGCCCCGGGCTGCGCCCGACGCGGCGCTTCGCTTGGTTTTTGTGATGTGAGTCGTGATGTAATGGCCGCTCCGGGCTGCGCCCTACGCGGCGCTCCGCTTGGTTTTTGTAGTATCACTTAAGATGGAATGGCCGCTCCGGGCTTCGCCCTACGCGGCGCTCCGCCTCGATTCCCCAGCTTGGGTTGAATATTTTGATTTCCCCATACAACTCCTCAGTGAGGTACTTTGAAGTCAACTTCAGTACAAAATGTATGGGACAGTCTACTACCAGGTCAAATTTTCATTTTCTTTTTTTTCCACAGCAAATACTCATACACGCTTTGATTGGCCAAAAATGACATCGGATGTCACTTTTTGACAGGACCTTATACTCGGAAACCGAAAATTTGCAAATCTTTGTTTTGGGCTAATTCTCAGAAATTATCCAAAAATTCTAATTTTTTTTTTCACCACCACATAGCTCTTGTCAAATTCAACAATAAAGGTTATGTCAAAAATTCGCGTCAAGTGGCGCCATCTGCCCGAAAATCCACTTTAAAGATTTTCGAAAACTAAATTTTTCACAAAATGGCCGCTGTCTAGTCCGCCATCTTGAATTTCAAAAAATCCGTATTTTTCCCATATACTACATCATAGACAAGACCGAACCACATTTTTACTTTTTTTTTTTAATAATACCAGGGGACCAATAACTATCGCCGAAAATGACCATGACCAAAAATTTTTTTCTCAACAGCTCCCAGTGTTGCCAGGTTAGGATGCCAAATCGGCCAAAAATGGCATCGCATGTCACTTTTTGAGAGGACCTCATACTCAGAAACTGAAAATTTGCAATTTTACGTTTTGGGGTAATTCTCAGAAATTACACAAAAATTCGAATTTTTTATTTCACTGTCGCGTAGCCCTTATCAAGCTTAACAATAAAGGTTCCGTCTAAATTTAGCGTCAAGTGGCGCCATCTGCCCGAAAACCCACTTTAAAAATTTTCGAAAACTCAACTTTTTACAAAATGGCCGCTGTCTCATCCGCCATCTTGAATTTCAAAAAAATCCGTATTTTTCCCATATACTACATCATAAACGAGATCGAACCACATTTTTACTTTTTTTTTCAAATAATACCAGAGGACCAATAACTATCGCCGAAAATGACCAGGTCGCAAAAATGTTTTTCTCAACAGCTCCCAGTGTTGCCAGGTCAGGGTGTTGAAAATGGTCAAATGTCATTTGGACAGACCCAATCAATAGCCTCTTGAGATTTTTTTCCCCCAAAAATGGCTATTTCGACTCGGCACCTTTTTGGGCCCTGGCGCGCAAACTATCAAAAATCGCCAAAATATTTTTCGACATGGCAACACACGCAAGCAAGACTCACACCCGCCCGATACATGTCGACTCGCTCAAGTGTCGCCATGTGTCAAAAAAATCACGTTGAAATTTTCAAAAAATTTACAAATTTACAAAATGGCCGCCAGCTCGTCCGCCATCTTGTATTTTTGACAGTGCGTACCCTTACCACAGACTTATCTATATGACTGATCAGAGACAATTTTTATTTTTTTTCCACCTACGATATCCTCGTCCTACGAGCTCCTCAAAGTCGGCGACACCCCAAAATTTATTTTTGCCGCCATTTCCAGTGTTGCCAGAATTTTACCAAAAAACTACCTAGAGGTCATTGACAGCCCCGATTGCCACCAGACTGCATACTCGATTTTTGAAAAAGAGACCACTTTTTTTTTCTACTATTCCGGGCCGTGGCCCAAAAACTACCAAAAATTTGGTAGAAATTCTCAGTCGTGGCAACACTCGGATAAATTACCCCCCGACGCCCGGAACAAACCTACCCGCTCCGATGTTGCCATCTCCCCGAAAAATCAGTTTGAAAAGTGCCAATTTTTTCCCCCCGACAAAATGGCCGCCAGACGCGGCGCCATCTTGGATTTAGAAAAATCCCAACAAGTGTTTGAAAGTCGAACATAATTGTGACAGATTAAAAAAAAGAATTTTGAAAATCCACCCGCGCCCCCCTCCGCTACGATTCCGCAAACACACGTCCAAATTCAATTTTCAATCCAAGATGGCGGCGCGGCCATTTTGTTTTTTAAAAAAATTTTCCCCGTGCCACATTAAAAACCAATAAGCGATCCTAAGACAAATGTCAAAACATAGCCGTTGCATTTAAAAAAAAAAAAACAAAAGCGCAACGGCGCGCTTGCGGTCCATTTTTTTTCCACCAAATGTCAAAAACCTGCGTTGATTAAAAAAACAATAACACCAAAAAAGAAAAAAAATCGAAAAACAACCCCCAACACCCCTAAAAACACCCCTGATCAGTCAGTCAGTCAGTCAGTGGTAATCCAGCTATATATAATATAGACTAGCTTTTTGACGCCCCGCGCTTTGCGCGGGCGCGCCTTCGAGCTAGGTCTGCGACGCTCGGCCGCGCTGCGGGCTGCGCCCTGCGCGGCGACGCTACGGGCTTCGCCCTCCGCGGAGCTCGGCCTTCGGCCTCGCGAGACGCAGCTCGGCCTGCGGCCTCGCGAACTTGCATGAGGCGATGCACCGTTTGTAGCAGATGCCCTTTATCTTTTCCACGCCCAAGGATATAAATCAAATGTGTGTCCTTGGGCAGGGTTGGATGGGGTTTGAGGGTAGACTTTTGGTGTTGCAAGTTATGATCATAATTGGTGGATTGTGGCCGCTCTGGGCTGCGCCCTACGCGGCGCTCTGCTTTGATCTCGTAGTCACTGTTCAGAAGAATGGCCGCTCCGGGCTTCGCCCTACGCGGCGCTTCGCTTCAACCGTATCTTCCTCATGTAGTTAGAAGGCCGCCCCGGGCTGCGCCCGACGCGGCGCTCCGCTTGGTTTCTGTGATGTGAGTCGTGATGTAATGGCCGCTCCGGGCTGCGCCCTACGCGGCGCTCCGCTTGGTTTTAGTAGTGTCACTTGAGATGGAATGGCCGCTCCGGGCTTCGCCCTACGCGGCGCTCCGCTAGGTTTTTGTGATATGAGTCGTGATGAAATGGCCGCTCCGGGCTGCGCCCTACGCGGCGCTCCGCTTGGATTTAGTAGTGTTGCTTGATGAAGAGGCCGCTCCGGGCTTCGCCCTACGCGGCGCTTCGCTTGGTTTTGCTGCTGATTTATGATAAAATGGCCGCTCCGGGCTTCGCCCTACGCGGCGCTCCGCTTGGATTTAGTACTGTTGCTTGATGAAATAGCCGCTCCGGGCTTCGCCCTACGCGGCGCTCCGCCTCGTTTCCCCATCTTGGGTTGAATATTTTGATTTCCCCATACAACTCCTTAGTGAGGTACTTTAAGTCAACTCCCCAGTACAAAATGTATGGGACAGTTTCCTATCAGGTCGAAATTTCATTTTCGTTTTCTTTTACACGGCAAACACTTGTACACGCTCTAATTGGCCAAAAATGACATCGGATGTCACTTTTTGACAGGACCTCATACTCGGAAACTAAAAATTTGCAACTTTACATTTTGGGGTAATTCTCAAAAATTATCCAAAAATTCGAGTTTTTTTTTTCACCATAGCGTAGCACTTGTCAAGCTCAACAATATAGGTCAAGTCAAAAGTTCGCGTCAAGTGGCGCCATCTGCCCGAAAATCCGCTTTAAAGATTTTCGAAAACTCAATTTTTCACAAAATGGCCGCTGTCTAGTCCGCCATCTTGAATTTAAAAAAATCCGTATTTTTCCCATATACTACACCATAAACAAGACCGAACCACATTTTTACTTTTTTTTTTTAATAATACCAGAGGACCAATAACTATCGCCGAAAATGACCATGACCAAAAATGTTTTTCTCAACAGCTCCCAGTGTTGCCAGGTTAGGATGCCAAATCGGCCAAAAATGGCATCGCATGTCACTTTTTGACAGGACCTCATACTCAGAAACTGAAAATTTGAAATTTTACGTTTTGGGGTAATTCTCAGAAATTATCCGAAAATTCGAATTTTTTATTTTACTGTCACATAGCCTTTGTCAAGCTCAACAATAAAGGTTCTGGCAAAAAATCGCGTCAAGTGGCGCCATCTGCCCGAAAAACCGCTTTGAATTTTTTCGAAAACTCAACTTTTTACAAAATGGCCGCTGTCTCATCCGCCATCTTGAATTCCGAAAAATCCGTATTTTTCCCATATACTACACCATAAACAAGATCGAACCACATTTTTACTTTTTTTTTCAAGTAATACCAGAGGACAAATAACTATCGCCGAAAATGACCAAGTCGCAAAAATGTTTTTCTCAACAGCTCCCAGTGTTGCCAGATCAGGGTGCTGAAAATGGTCAAATGTCATTCGGACCGACCCTGTCGATGGCCTCTTGAGATTTTTTTTCCCCAAAAATGGCTATTTCGACTCGGCACCTTTTCGGGCCCTGGCGCGCAAACTATCAAAAATCGCCAAAATATTTTTCGACATGGCAACACACGCACGCAAGACTCACACCCGCCCGATACATGTCAACTCGCTCAAGTGTCGCCATGTGTCAAAAAAATCACGTTGAAATTTTCAAAAATTTTACAAATTTACAAAATGGCCGCCAGCTCGTCCGCCATCTTGTATTTTTGACAGCCCGTACCCGTGCCATAGACTAAACTATATAACCAATCAAAGACAATTTTTATTTTTTTTCCATCCACGATATTCTCGTCCAAGGAGCTCCTCAAAGTGGGCGACACCCCAAAATTTATTTTTGCCGCCATTTCCAGTGTTGCCAGAATTTTAGCAAAAAACTACCTGGAGGTCATTGCGAGCCCCGATTGCCACCAGACTGCATACTCGATTTGTACGAATAAGACCACTTTTTTTTTCTACTATTCCGGGCCGTGGCTCAAAAACTACCAAAAATATGGTAGAAATTCTCAATCGTGGCAACACTCAGATAAATTATCCCCCGACGCCCGGAACAAACCTACCCACTCCGATGTTGCCATCTCCCCCGAAAAATCAACTTGAAAAGTGCCAATTTTTTCCCCCCGACAAAATGGCCGCCAGACGCGGCGCCATCTTGGATTTCGAAAAATTGCAAACGTCGTTTGAGAGTCGAACATAATTGTGACAGATTAAAAAAAGAATTTTGAAAATCCACCCGCGCCCCCCTCCGCTACGATTCCGCAAACACGGGTCCAAATTCAATTTTCAATCCAAGATGGCGGCGCGGCCATTTTGTTTTTTCGAAAAATTTTCCCGGTGCCAATAAAAAAAACAATGGGCGATTCCAAGACAAATGTCAAAACCCAAGCATCGCATTTGAAAAAAAAAAAACAAAAGCGCAACGGCGCGCTTGCGGTCCATTTTTTTTCCAAAAAATGTCAAAAACCTGTGTTGATTAAAAAAACAATAACATCGAAAAAGAAAAAAAATAAAAAAACAACCCCCAACTACCCCAAAAATACCCCTGATCAGTCAGTCAGTCAGTCAGTGGTAATCCAGCTATATATAATATAGATAGACTAGCTTTTTGACGCCCCGCGCTTTGCGCGGGCGCGCCTTCGAGCTAGGTCTGCGACGCTCGGCCGCGCTGCGGGCTGCGCCCTGCGCGGCGACGCTACGGGCTTCGCCCTCCGCGGAGCTCGGCCTTCGGCCTCGCGAGACGCAGCTCGGCCTGCGGCCTCGCGAACTTGCATGAGGCGATGCACCGTTTGTGACAGTTGCCCTTGTTCTTTTCCACGCCCAAGGATAAATCAAATGTGTGTCCTTGGGCAGGTTTGGATGGAGTTTGAGGGTAGACTTTGGTGTTGCAAGTTGAGATCATAATTGGTAGAATGTGGCCGCTCCGGGCTGCGCCCTACGCGGCGCTCCGCTTCAACTGTATCTTCCTCATGTAGTTAGAAGGCCGCCCCGGGCTGCGCCCGACGCGGCGCTCCGCTTGGTTTTTGTGATGTGAGTCGTGATGTAATGGCCGCTCCGGGCTGCGCCCTACGCGGCGCTCCGCTTGGTTTTTGTAGTATCATTTGAGATGGAATGGCCGCTCCGGGCTTCGCCCTACGCGGCGCTTCGCTTGGTTTTGGTGTTATAACTTGTGATGAAACCAGGCTCCCCAAATTCGGGATAAGTTAGGTATAGACTAAGCACACACCGGGTTCTGAAGTTGATGTATGATTTTAGCACTTCACTACCTTTCTATACTACAGAGGACTTTGATTTAACATATACTTAACCACATAGATATATTATTTTATATTCAACTGTGCAGCTCCCTTATCAATAATCCCTATGAGAATTGTTCACCCGAATATTATTATTGTAAAGATTAGTATATTAGGTACTGTTGAGCATAGATGGTATGGGATGGTCGAGATAAGCGTCCATTTAATTCACCTAAAGATTTTTACTCAAAATCGTTCTTCATACAGATTAGAAAACCTCACTGATCTGAACTAAATGATCACTCTTCCTAAAAAGTGTATTACTAAAGTTTCCGAAGATTGTTTTCAATAATTTACTAATGTTAATTTATATAAATTCCTACTTACACAGATAGGTACCTACCTACATACTGTTGTTTACAGGACAACAAAAAAAAAATAACCCTAACCTATGTAGGTACATAATTAGGTAATTATGCCCGAATCAATTTCTACAATGAATGTTATTTAACAGGTCAACCAAAAAAAAATAACCCTAACCTATGTAGGTACCTACATAATTAGGTAATTGTTCCCGAATCAATTTCTACAATGAATGTTATTTAACAGGTCAACAAAAAAAAATAACCCTAACCTATGTAGGTAGATAATTAGGTAATTATTCAAGAATCAATTTCTACAATTAATGTTATTTAACAGGTCAACAAAAAAAAAATAACCCTAACCTATGTAGGTACATGATTAGGTAATTATTCCCGAATCAATTTCTACAATGAATGTTATTTAACAGGTCAACAAAAAAAAATAACCCTAACCTATGTAGGTACATAATTAGGTAATTGTTCCCGAATCAATTTCTACAGTGAATGTTTATAACAGGTCAACAAAAAAAAATAACCCTAACCTATGTAGGTACATGATTAGGTAATTATTCCCGAATCAATTTCTACAATGAATGTTATTTAACAGGTCAACCAAAAAAAAATAATCCTAACCTATGTAGGTACCTACATAATTAGGTAATTGTTCCCGAATCAATTTCTACAATGAATGTTATTTAACAGGTCAACAAAAAAAAATAACCCTAACCTATGTAGGTACTTAATTAGGTAAAATTTCCCGAATCAATTTCTACAATGAATGTTATTTAACAGGTCAACAAAAAAAATAACCCTAACCTATGTAGGTACCTACATAATTAGGTAATTGTTCCCGAATCAATTTCTACAATGAATGTTATTTAACAGGTCAACAAAAAAAAATAACCCTAACCTATGTAGGTAGATAATTAGGTAATTATTCCCGAATCAATTTCTACAATTAATGTTATTTAACAGGTCAACAAAAAAAAAATAACCCTAACCTATGTAGGTACCTACATAATTAGGTAATTGTTCCCGAATCAATTTCTACAATGAATGTTATTTAACAGGTCAACAAAAAAAAATAACCCTAACCTAGGTAGGTTAGATAATTAGGTAATATTCCGAATCAATTTCTACAATTAATGTTATTTAACGGTCAACAAAAAAAATAACCCTAACCTATGTAGGTACATGATTAGGAATTATTCCCGAATCAATTCTACATGATGTTAATTTAAAAAGGTTCAACAAAAAAAATAACACTAACCTATGCAGGACTTAATTAGGTAATATTCCGAATGAATCAATTTATACAAATGAATGTTATTTAACAGTGGGCAACAAAAAAAATAAACCCTAACTATGTAGGTACAATAATTAGTACTATTCCGAATCAATTTCTACAATGAATGTTATTTAACAGGTCAGCAAAAAAAAACCCTAACCTATGTAGGTACTTAAATTAGTAATGATTCCCGACTCAATTTCTACAATGATGTTAATTTAACAGGTCAACAAAAAAAAAAAACCTAACCTATGTAGGTACTTAATTAGTAAAAATTCCGAATCAATTTCTACAATGAATGTTATTTAACAGGTCAACAAAAAAAATAACCCTAACCTATGTAGGTACCTACATAATTAGGTAATTGTTCCCGAATCAATTTCTACAATGAATGTTATTTAACAGGTCAACAAAAAAAAATAACCCTAACCTATGTAGGTAGATAATGAGGTAATTATTCCCGAATCAATTTCTACAATTAATGTTATTTAACAGGTCAACAAAAAAAAAAAACCCTAACCTATGTAGGTACTTAATTAGGTAATTATTCCCGAATCAATTTCTACAATGAATGTTATTTAACAGGTCAACAAAAAAAAATAACCCTAACCTATGTAGGTACTTAATTAGGTAATTATTCCCGAATCAATTTCTACAATGAATGTTATTTAACAGGTCAACAAAAAAAAATAACCCTAACCTATGTAGGTACTTAATTAGGTAATTATTCCCGAATCAATTTCTACAATGAATGTTATTTAACAGGTCAACAAAAAAAACATAAACCCTAACCTATGTAGGTACATAATTAGGTAATTATTCCCGAATCAATTTCTACAATGAATGTTATTTAACAGGTCAACAAAAAAAAATAACCCTAACCTATGCTAGGTACTAATTAGGTAATTATTCCCGAATCAACTTCTCTACAATGAATGTTATTTAACAGGTCAACAAAAAAAATAACCCTAACCTATGTAGGTACATAATTAGGTAATTATTCCCGAATCAAATTCTACAATGAATGTTATTTAACAGGTCACAAAAAAAAATAACCCTAACCTATGTAGGTACATAATTAGGTAATTATTCCGAATCAATTCTACAATGAATGTTATTTTAACAGGTCAACAAAAAAAAATAACCCTAACCTATGTAGGTACATAATTAGGTAATTATTCCGAATCAAACTTCTACAATGAATGTTATTTAACAGGTCAACAAAAAAAATAACCCTAACCTATGTAGGTACATCATTAGGTAATTGTTCCCGAATCAATTTCTAAATGAATGTTATTTAACAGGTCAACAAAAAAAATAACCCTAACCTATGTAGGTAGATAATTAGGTAATTATTCCCGAATCAATTTCTACAATGAATTTATTTAACAGGTCAACAAAAAAAAATAACCCTAACCTATGTAGGTACATAATTAGGTAATTATTCCGAATCAATTTCTACAATGAATGTTATTTAACAGGTCAACAAAAAAAATAACCCTAACCTATGTAGGTACTTAATTAGGTAATTATTCCCGAATCAATTCTACACTGGAATGTTATTTAACAGGTCAACAAAAAAAATAACCCTAACCTATGTAGGTACATAATTAGGTAATTATCTCCGAATCAATTTCTACAATGAATGTTATAACAGGTCAACAAAAAAAATAACCCTAACCTATGTAGGTACATAATTAGGTAATTATTCCCGAATCAATTTCTACAATGAATGTTATTTAACAGGTCAACAAAAAAAAATAACCCTAACCTATGTAGGTACATTAATTAGGTAATTATTCCCGAATCAATTTCTACAATGAATGTTATTTAACAGGTCAACAAAAAAAATAACCCTAACCTATGTAGGTACATTAATTAGGTAATTATTCCCGAATCAATTTCTACAATGAATGTTATTTAACAGGTCAACAAAAAAAAATAACCCTAACCTATGTAGGTACTTAATTAGGTAATTATTCCCGAATCAATTTCTACAATGAATGTTATTTAACAGGTCAACAAAAAAAAATAACCCTAACCTATGTAGGTACATAATTAGGTAATTATTCCCGAATCAATTTCTACAATGAATGTTATTTAACAGGTCAACAAAAAAAAATAACCCTAACCTATGTAGGTACTAATTAGGTAATTATTCCCGAATCAATTTCTACAATGAATGTTATTTAACAGGTCAACAAAAAAAATAACCCTAACCTATGTAGGTACTTAATTAGGTAATTATTCCCGAATCAATTTCTACAATGAATGTTTATTAACAGGTCAACAAAAAAAAAATAACCCTAACCTATGTAGGTACATAATTAAGTAATTGTTCCCGAATCAATTTCTACAATGAATGTTTATAACAGGTCAACAAAAAAAAATAACCCTAACCTATGTAGGTACATAATTAGGTAATTATTCCCGAATCAATTTCTACAATGAATGTTATTTAACAGGTCAACAAAAAAAAATAACCCTAACCTATGTAGGTACTTAATTAGGTAATTATTCCCGAATCAATTACTACAATGAATGTTATTTAACAGGTCAACAAAAAAAAATAACCCTTACCTATGTAGGTACATAATTAGGTAATTATTCCCGAATCAATTTCTACAATGAATGTTATTTAACAGGTCAAAAAAAAAATAACCCTAACCTATGTAGGTACATAATTAGGTAATTATTCCCGAATCAATTTCTACACTGAATTTTATTTAACAGGTCAACAAAAAAAAATAACCCTAACCTATGTAGGTACA
>JADPWL010003207.1:0-100001 GCA_019059595.1 Marasmia exigua | reverse complement strand
TGTAACTTCTTGCCTTTTTAACTTAAGGTGACGGGCAGGGTACACTAGCGACGCCAATCGATTTTAATTTTTTAGCTACTAAACCGGAACTATTTTAAACAAGTTCGGGGTTACAACCTCTCGGCAAACACTTAAACTATTTTTTAAATAACCATGCACAAATGTGTACCCAACATTTGTACGAGAAAAATTGATTCACGCTAAAAGTGGCCGTTTTAGGTGGTAATCAATTTTTCGCGTACAAAAACGGACCCAACATTTGTGCATGGATATTTAATAAATAGTATAAGTGTTTGCCGAGAGGTTGCAACCCCGAAATTGTTTAAAATAGATCCGGTTTAGTAGCTAACAATTAAAAACGTTTAGTATTGCTATTAAGGGCTACCCGTCGCCTTAAAAGTTGATCTATCTGTCGCAGGCATTTTGAAGAAATACAATGAGACTTATACAATTTTGCTAGTTTTACAATAACATGTATGCATTTAAAAAAAGGTTTACACAATGCGCTCTGTATACACCGTAATTTTTTTATCGTTTCCATCCCGACAACCCGAAATACATATTGCCGGCCAGGTCGATAATCTTTTTGTATGGAACAGCTGATTTTTTTTCGATTATTTCTTTGATCTAACGTGCTAAATGGATTGGATTTCAACAAGAAAATAACGGTGTATTTATGTGTGCCGTGTGGTCCCCGGCAGAGTAGAATAGGCCACCCTCACTCTTACCGAGGTGTCGTAAAAGGCGACTAAGGTAAAGCTGCTGGTATGATCATCAGCACCCAGAGAAGGAAAACTCTGCATTTATATCAAAACCCTCGCCAACCCGTCTGCCAAGCGTGGTGAGTATGGCAACTACCCCTCATGTGACTGAGGGAGGCCCGTGCCCCAGCAGTGGGTACTTAAATGGGCTGATGATGATGATGATATGTGAAATTGATCTACTTTTCTATATAAATTATGAATACCTAGATAATTTCAACCGGTTGACTTATGTCAGTGTATAACATACTTTCGAAATTTTTCCCATAATATTGTAAGCAGTACTTATAAAAGTGTTACTTCATCCACGATTTTATATTTAAGGCAAAATAGCCATACTGCAAAGTCAATATACAACCCATAAGAAATTGAAACAAAAACTTGTTAGTCACATTGTAAAAATTGTTGGCAGTGGAATTGTAAGGGCTTTTCGAGTGGGTAAATACATCAGGGCGTCCCAAAATATTTTCATTGATACGAATAAATAAATGCATATTACTGTGCAGGATTTTGTAGGTTAGAGTCAATCAGGTTTAGAGTCCTAAACATCACCACGTTCCTCACATGTAATAATAATGTCCTCCAAACCGATATTTCGGTCATGGCGGCCAATCTCAGCAATCAGCCACTGACGCAGGACATATTATAGTGCACAAGTATTTGCGCAGACTCAAGTGCACTCTCTATTCCCGTACCCTCTTATTTCGATGGGAAGTGTGACACGACCGAAGAAGGATTAGGCGCAGGGCCAACGGCTTAACGTGCTTTCCGAGGCACGGGGGTACAAGACCGCCAAATTCCAGACTCCGGGCTAACACTGAGAATTTCTTAACAGAAAAACTCAGGTACAAATTTTTGGCCCAACCCGGGGATCGAACCCGGGACGCCAGGCGCAACCGTCGCTTTAAAGTGCGACCCACTAACCATTGCGCCACCGAGGCAGTCCTCACATGTAACAAGGCAACGGTTTCCCCTAGAAAAAAAGGCCAAGGAACCCAATCGAAGGCCATGACTCATAATTTATGGCGCTCAACCATTGGAGTGATGTTTTTTTGGGACACCTGTTAATTTATAATGTGATAGTCAAATTATATTTATTAAAACTATTATAATGACTTTTATTTTGAACATTTCTAATAATATGGCACGATAAATAATATAAACAACAAAAAATAATTAAATAAAAATGTAAAAAAGTACAAGCCACTCAAAAAACCCCTTTTCGAAAAAATTTAAAAAAATCATTAGATACTTCCATACATTACGTATATCTTACATGGTGTTTAATTTTTATTAATTTATTAATCTACATTTATTAATACAGCTCTATAAACAATTAAAATGAACATTATTCGCAAATAACTACAAGGGGATATTTTTACAATAATAATTATTACAATTTAATTGATAATTTTGTTAACCTTTTGACAGCTCAATGTCCATTGTTATTTTTTGTGACATGAACGTTTTTTCGGGAGTCTAGAAGTAAAGTAAAGACAAAATAGATTTATTATATAAAACGATTTATATTTTTCATTCTTAAGACTTTTTTTAAAACTTTGATATTTAGCGATCAAAAGGCTAACAATAAATAAATAATATTTTGGCGAATTTAGCGTGTCAAGCCTTTGATATGTTCAAAAACTAATATTAATTTATTTATTTTTACATTTCGTCAATAGCAAAAAAATGCGACAACTTTAAGCTCTGTACAAGACATCAAAATGTAGTGTAGACATCTAACGGTCTTATGGGGAACGAATTTACTTTATTTTATTCTTCCCACAAAATCGAAAAAAAAAAACAATGAAAAAGTCTTCAATTTTTTTTACGTATCCGCCATTTTAAAAAAGAAAACATTTGTTTTAAGTTCCTCAAAGGTCTGATTATACACGTCCGGGAAATACATTTCTAATTTCTATATACCTTCCATAAGAACATCAATTTTACCCTCATACATAATAAATTTTATTATAATAGACATTTTTTTTCTACGTATACATTCCTTTCGTGTGCCCTAATTTCGAAAAAAAGCACATTCTTTATCTAACGCCATTACAATTTCGGAGATGAAACTTTCAAATTCAATTATTTAAATTTTTAATCCTCGAATTCCCATATTCTTTGCGAACAAAAACTTATTTATTCGATTTATTTATAAAAATGGCAACCTATTTTTGTCTTATATATCATTTTTAAAATGGTTTTTTTTATTTTATTTTAGGAGCTTAAAATCGAAAAGCGTAAGTAATAAAAAACAACAAACCTGTCCCATGACCAATGGGATTAATGGACGAGGATGAAGTTCGTTTGTGAATACCGCTTCTTTAGCTTTAGCTTTAAATTCCACATCAGTTTTTTCAAAACATTTCTTTATGATGTTATTGAAAAGTTTCACTCCTCATGTATGTCACATAATAAATAGTCCCAATTTTTAAATGGAATATTAATAAATAATTATTAAAAAAGGAAGCAAACTATCAGGAATACTTTTTTTTACAACCTTTATTACGTACTTTTAAGCATTTTATATTTTTCTAATTATTTAGACGAAATGGACAAAAATGTTCGGAGATGTTTTCTTTTACAATTGTCAAAGGTAATAATTCTCACAACATCTCATAGGTTGACCTGATTCCGGTCTAAGTAGCTTAAGCACTTGTGTTACAGATATCAGGCAACAGAGGAACACAAATGTATACTTAAATACATATATTACACCCAGACACCGAACAAACACAAGTGTTCATCGTACGAATGTTTGTCCAGGGTGGGGATCGAACCCATGACCTTTGGCGTAAAAGGCAGGGTCACTACCAATTGCGCCATCCGGTCAGTCAAACAATATAGCAGAATAAAAAAATCGAGTACATTATTAAATTTTAGATTGGGAATTGAACAATGTATTTTCAAGCACAAACAAAAGTTTATATTTTCTCGACAGTTTCGTTCTAGTATCTGACATTTTTAACATAATAAATAGTTTAGACACTTAAAACAAACTTCCTAGAAACTAAGTTCGATTAATCTACGAACATTTCGTCCAATTTCGTCTCACTCTTATCAGCCGTTCCGCCTAAAACATATAATTATACGTATATTTACATTTTTCCACGGTTTCATAAGAAACGACTTTTCATAGTGTTACTAAAGATTTTTGTGATAACGATTATGAGAGTTAAAAATTCAGTTCAGGAATTGTTTAGTTTTCTATTTACGGCGCATACGCAGTTAAATCATTTTTTTCGACGGCCCGTTTGGAACAGTGGTAGTAAACGCTGCCTTTGGTCCAAGGGTTGCGGGTTCGATCCCCGCACAGTACATACATTTGTGTGCATGAACATGTCTGTTTGTATTGGTCTGGGTGTTCCCTATGTATTATAAGTATGTATTTACAAAAGAAAAGTATTATACATATATATTTGTAATCCCACTGTTGATTCTGATATCCGTAACACAGGTGCTTGAGCTACCTATCTCGGAGTCAGATCAATGTACGTGATGTTGTGAAATATTTATTTATTTATTTAATCTTAGAAACATTTTGAACGAATAATTCTGTGCGTCCAGTGAAAAGTGGTACATGTCGACTTGTATCGAATTTGATTTTCTTCTTTCTACTTCATCAAAAAAAAATCTTCTATTTTTCTGTATGATCAGACATGCAAAAAAATCCTCCATTTTTCCGTCTGATCAGGCAGAATAATAGAAGTTTTTTTTTGTGATGCAGTGGCAAAAAGAAAATCGAATTCGTATATCGCACCCTTAGTAAAATACCGACCTAACTCAAAATTGTTGATATTTTTATAGCAATTATTTGCAATTTATTCTTAAGTAGGTAAGTAAATAACAGACTTCAAATGTCATCTCGTGTTCATATGTGAGTGTACCTATTTACTTAACTCAAAATTGTTGTTAGATGACCTTTCATCCCTGGATTTTAGCCTATTTTCACTTAGCATCTATATTAAAATTTTGAGTTAGGTCGGTATTTTACTAAGGGTGCGATAAGTCGACTTGTACCACTTTTCACACGACGCACAGAATTGTTACTTAGTGGATTAGAAGATTTGTATCCAACAAACAATTCGTTTAATAATTTTGATCGTGAAACTATGATCCAGTAGGTCAGGAGACTTATTTTTGATTCACTCGTATGACTTAGCGTCGTGACGAGCGCACGATTTCTACTGATTTTCCTTCGACATACG
The DNA here is from genome assembly GCA_019059595.1 of Marasmia exigua. Classification (NCBI taxonomy): domain Eukaryota; kingdom Metazoa; phylum Arthropoda; class Insecta; order Lepidoptera; family Crambidae; genus Marasmia; species Marasmia exigua. The sequence continues at coordinate 95,029 of JADPWL010003207.1, read as the reverse complement.
AAATTCCGCATTTTTGAATCATTCGTCTGCAACGAGTGACCCCACCCACTCGTTGGTCGAGTGACTTAAAGCTAGCGGTAGAAGCAACGTCAAAATAGTTGTCAATAGCAACAAGCATAAACGAAATATTATAAATTTCAAAACTTTGATTTGACTGATATTGACAGGTGACATTCATAAGTTTTTTGTGACAAAAAGCAAAGATTTCCATATTCAGCCAATAATCTTTGGTTTTTGCGTTCCGTTTGCAATGCGGAAGTTACTGGTTTTTATAAACTTCTGCATGGAAGGGTTAGAATGTCAATTTACCGTATTATATTGGCAACATCGAAATCGAATGGTTCAGAAATAGGGAAGATCGGCTTCATGCGACTTAGAAGGCGAATGTGACTTACGTCGCATGCGACGACGCTAAGTCATACGAGTGAATCAAAAATAGTTTCCCTGTTATAATGCGAAGGACAGACGTGCGTGACTTCATCGTTATGCAGGCTATCGCGTGTAAAAAATCCGCTAGATGGCGTACTGTTGCACTGAAATCCATATACAATGTGATTGGTTATTTCTAAACGTGACCTGTCAAAATAATAATAATTCTCACATGTCATACGTTGACCTGATTCCGTACTAAGTAGCTTAAGCACTTGTGTTACAGATATCAGACAACAGAGGATCACAAATATATACTCAAATACATTTATTACACCCAGACACCGAACAAACACAAGTATTCATCGCACGAGTGTTTGTCCAGGGTGGGGATCGAACCCACGACCTTTGGCGTAAGAGGCAGGATCACTACCAATTGCGCCATCCGGTCAGTCAAAAATGTTAATTTGACAAACTAAACAACCGATGCTGTCGATGTTGGACCTCAGTGCAACAGTACGACATCTAGCGGATTTTTCACACGCGATAGCCTCCATTACCAGAAGTACTAAATGCTGGATCCTGTTCCAAAGGCACTCCAGGCTTTGAAGCGCCGATGCCGGATGCAACCGGGAAATATACAATGACATGATGATTATGTGACGTTTAGCGACACCCCTTAAAGATGGCGTTTGGTAATGGACCGTCATAAGCGACCAAATATACAACGATACAGCATGTTGCTGTATTATTTAAATGCAATTTAAAAACTATTTATTAATTTATTTAAATTAATTTGTAACATTTGAACATCGGATGGCACATGACTAAAAATTTTAAAAACGTCAATTCCATAATTTAAAATAATATTATTTAAACTTAATAAAATAACTATTCATTATAATATACACTACGTTTCAAAAACATTTGACCTTTAAATGTGTAAAATTTATCAAAATCACTTCTAAACGTCAGTCTGTTGGTTGGCTGGACTGATTTTGATGCGATTTTCGCTTACGCGTTGATTAAAATCAAGTAAATGCATATTTGAGACAAATTGTGCAAGAATTACATTTATTCCCGGAATTATATATTTACGAATTACATTAGCTGTATTTTTTCCTAAATCCATGTTTTTTACGGACTGTGAAAAATGCATTTCTTTTATGGAATAAATTTCATTCTCATTTTATGAACACAAATAATTCCAACCAAATATCGAATTGGATGATAAAATTGTGACGTCACAATATATATGAATTAAAATGTTATATACCAGTACATTATATGCTAAACTAACGCTATTTTTATATATACATAACCTGTAATTCTCCCTCTATTTATATCAATTATCGGAGGAAAAAAATCGACTTTTAAAAATCAATTTTTCTAATCAATTATCTATGAAAATGTATCAAAAAATTTTTAGAACATATCCATGATTGTGTTTTGTTTATAAAAAAAAAACTTTCGTGATTTAAAACTTGAAGAAAAGAATACATTAAATTAATATCCAAGTCAATTTAAAATTTCTCTCATACATTTTCATAAACAACGATTTAATTGTATAAAAACTGTATTTATTCCAAAATATTACACTTATTAAGGCACGTTGTCCAATGTGCAAAGCGATGCTATAGATATTTACTCCCAGATATAGGTAATGGCTATACTTAGGATTGATATTTCGACAAAACCAATCCCCCCTCCCCCCTCGAAAAAACATCCCATATCTCGTATCGGTTCTCAAAAATTATGGCAACATAACATAAGTCTGGCACACTGAGTGTGGTTTTCCTATCATGCGATTTTTGGCTAATTGACGATCAATTCAATATGTAAGCATTTTAGTTACAATACAGACCTAGTCGGGAAATGCAGTACAAGTATTTATTTATTTTATTAGGACAACCAAGAAGATAAACACAGGTATACGCAAAGAAGAAATCAGAGACACGGCTAATCTTAGTATTAATTAAAATTTATCTATTCTCAATTTATAAGATGTAGAATGCTTTATTGGAATTTATCTACATTTAATAAACAGTGAAAAGACCTGGATCCCAATTCTCGTGTTGGTGATATTTTGAAAACATGGCGTATATCACCTGAAAACCATACAAAAAAACTGTGTTTTGGTGATATATGTCGTATGAAAATAAATATCACGAGCACGAGAATTGGGCTCGTCGATTTTAACTTTCACTTATTTATCATTTTTGTTTCCTGTTTTCTGATATCCGTAACAATAGTCACTTAGGTACGGAATCAGGGCAATGTGATGTTGTATTTTATAGCTTCGTATATCTATAGCTTCGCTCCCGGACTACGCGCCGTCACTAGTCTTGTAATGGCTTCACTTATACATACTTAACATAAACGATGTAACAACATCTAGTTTATTTGGCAGTGGCGACGACTCCGCTTTTGGTCCTGTTGGAGAAATAAATTGAAATAAGTTTTTTATGTAAACTCATGACATAATATTCAAAGGTAAAACAGACGAACCTCCTGTAAGGCAAACTTTGCGTGATGTGCCGAGTCGTCGTTTTGGTGGATCGAGTTGACTCGAGTCAGTTTACAAGGTATTCGAATCATGACTCGATTCCCTCGACTCGAATTCTATGTTTGGTATTCGAATACTGATTCGAGTCCGGCTGGAGTCGAGTCGGTATTTCAATTCCGGCTGAACTTGAGTCAGTATTTCAATTCCGGCTGGACTAGAATCAACCCTCATTACCGAGTCCTTTCTTCCTAATGTTGTGGTTGGCATCGACCTCAAAAGAAACATTGTTCATATCCGATTATGAAGAAACCCACGCTTTATGAATTTGAATATTTATGTATCTAAGTTATTCTTTATCCCTTTTCAGTTATTTCGTTTGTGTTTTGAAGTTCGTTAAATTTTGTTTAAATTACTTTTTAATGAAAGATAATTAAAAACATTAAATAAAAACATAGAGCGTAGGAGTTCTATAGAGATAAACAAAAAACCATAATAGAACATAATCAAATTTATTCAGGTCGTAGACTCTAGATACTATTAATTGTTTCTTGGTCATTTGAGATAGCTTGCAACAATCATATAGATCTAAACACTAGATAGATACTATTTAGGTAAAAATAGTAAGCATTAATTTACATCAGCAAATCATTTTAATTTTACAAAAAATGGGTACATAAACTCAATAGCTCAGAATACGACATTTAGGAAGGTATCCATCGAAGCTACCTTAACTGTACTTACAGTCAATACCGTACATAACTAAATCTATATATATAAAAAAAAGTCGTGTTAGTTACTCCACTTATAACTCAAGAACGACTGAACCGATTTAGCTAAAAAATTAGCAGGGAGGTAGTTTAGAGCCAGGAGAAGGACATAGGATACTTTTTATCCCCTTAGAAAGCATTCCCGTGTGAATTGAGATTAAACGTAAGGTACTATGAAACTTGGTATAACAAAAAAGAATCAGACTTGGAACCTTGGAACAAACGCAAATGACAGCTATGTAATGACGTATGGATGACAATATAGATGGTGAAAAGACAATTTGACATGTATTTGTAAGAAATAAATAATAAAAATATTGCCCATTCGTATAAATAAACAGTGAAGTGAACTATAAAAATGGGTTTAATTAATAATGCCGCGACCAAGACGATCTAATCTTTCCCGACAAAGCCGTGAAGCAAAAAGAAAACGAAATAATAATGAGTATTTTTTTTTGTATTTTTACCAATTAAAAAAAACGGTTTATTTATTGCCACTAAGGCGGAACAAAGTTCGCCGGGTCAGCTAGTTAATATATAAAAAACAAAATAAGACAATAAAAGTTATTTAAAATAACTATTCAAAAAAAGGATTTGGTCAATCTTCTTGGCCTCCAGTCTATTGCGGCGTTGGTTGCATAAAAGTCCAGCCTTGGAGAAAACTCGTTCCGAAGGCACAGAAGTGGCTGGAATACATAAATACTTTAAAGCTATTTTATATAGGCCGCTGTTGGTGAATTTGCGAAGTTCCCAAAATTCGAGTGGATTGGCTTTTCTATCCAAATACGGTAGCTCTACATACTGCTTCACCTTAATAATTGCTGATGTTGTGGGGTTTTCCTTGCTTGAAAATTCCAACACTCTTTTATCTAGATGCTCCCATAAATTGTCACCAGTCACCTCTGAAGTTATCTGCTGGGAATCTGAAGATGAAGTTGTAGGTGGTTCGAGACTTGAAGTAGATGGCAGTAGAGATCTATTTAGCACGGTCTGCAATTGAGCTTGAGATTCCTGTGTTTCCAATATCATCAACTCGTCAACAACAAATTTTTGAGCATTATCTGCATTTGTCTCGACGCCAAAACCAGCTTTCTTAAATCTTGGATCCATGAATGTTGCTTTAGCAACAGTTTTGTTTCGAAAACAATCAATCTTCTTTCGAAAACATCTAGTAATTTTATCTTTAATCTGCTAGCGACTTCGGAATCAGATCTGCAACTTCTTAGTGCTGTTTGTACGCCTCGAATAAGAGGTATAATGCAGGATAACGTTGGATATTGCTCGCCAGATATAATACCCGTCATTTGTTCCACAGGTTTTAACACGCAAAGGCACTCATGCACCTCGGTCCATTCGTCAGCGTTAAGATTATCTGGACAGCCAGGTAATGAAGAGATTGCAGCAGAAAGAGGTATCTTGATCTTTTCGAGACGTTCCAGCATATAATACACCGAATTCCATCTCGTCTGGACATCTTGTTTTGGTTTTAAGGGTTCCAGTTGCATTTGTTCTTGAACCTGTTTTAATTTATATGCAGCATTATTGCTTCTTTTGAAATAGGCTACTATCGCTCGGCACTTTTCAATCAATCGAATTAATAGTTCATTGTCTTTGATGGTATCTTGAACCACCAAGTTTAAAGTATGAGCTGCACAACTGTGGTGACGTTTTTGCAAAATATCAATTACAGCCTTTTTTATATTAGCCGCATTATCAGTTGTAACGCAAATGATTTTGTCCAAAATGTTCCATTCGGTTTCACATATATCTTTCATTTCTCGAGCTAAATTTTCTGATGTATGGGTATCCTTAATTTCCCTGGTAGATAACGTTAAAGTTTTAAATTTACCGTCATAAATGAAATGAATCGTCAGGGTCATGTAACTTTTGCTGCTATCGGAAGTCCACAAGTCTGTTGTCAAAGCAATGTAATCTGTTACTTTAAGCATCTCTTGCGTAGCCTTTCTTGCCAAAGAATATTGCTCCGGAATTAATTTTTCCGAAAGAATCTTTCGTGAAGGTAGCTCATAATTAGGGTTAAGCGCACGAGTATACTCTTGAAAACCTTTATTTTCAACGACTTGAAGCGGTTGAAAATCAACACACACCATTCTTAGTAACGCTTTATCCACATTTTTGGAGTTCACCTTCATAGCTTGCTTAGACGGAAAAGTCATCTGAAGTTGCCGTTTACGTGGTGGTGGTACTAGTGGTGTTTCGCCATCTGTCATTGACTGGAATAGATTAGAGTTCTTGTCCTCGTTGACTGGCGTTTGATCTTCAGAACCAGAAGCTACACTTAATAAATCGGAATCACTTTGAGCGGGGGGAATCGTTGAAGAATGTTCAATCTGAGTCGAGTAAATAATAGGATGAGATTTTTTTAGGTGCTTTAACAAATTAGTTGTGTTTTTGAAATCTTTAAATACGGAGTCACAGTTTTTGCACTTTATTTTATCGTCGTTCACTTTCTCAAAACACCTCCATACACCTGAGGTTTTTTTCGGCGCCATTATATAAAAACTAATAGAAATCACTTCACTTCTACTATTAAAAAACTTAGACACAAAATAACTCAGTACTTAGACACAAAATAACTGCTAACTGACAGAAAACAAACAAATCAAAACAAAAAGTTGCAGGTTCAAACTTGTTTGTATTGTTAGAACCGCGCCACTTCATTGCTTAAGTAAACAGTTTGCGAGTACAAGCGAGTTAACAATACTCGTATACTAGACTCGAGTTAGTTGGACTCGCATAAATAGAATCGAGTTAGCAAGTACAAATCGATTCTTCCTGACTCGAGTACCGGAATCGAGTCCGGTGTACTCGAATCAAAATAAATTGGTATTCGAGTAAGCGAGTCCAAAGCAGGAATCGAGTCTGACTCGAGTCAAACCGTACTCGGCACACCACTATATGCCTTTGACAAAAAAGGGAGGCAGGGTGATTTGAAAGGATGGAAATGATTCCTATTTAAAAGTCAAAATAATTTAATCATATGATTTTATGGTCACTGTGAAATCACCTGCTATTTTTACCCGACTGCCAAAGAAGGAGGGTAATGTTTTTCGAGTGTATGTAAGTATGTATGTATGTCTTTTCCTTTGTGACCTCCTGTAGCCTAAACGGCTTGATGGATTTTGATGTATGAGGTATCGTTAGATTTGTCTTGATTACGGGAGTGTCATAGGATACATTTTATCCTAAAAGTCCCACGGGATAAAGACATAATAATATTTTTTCTAAATTTCCCTTTAAAAAAATATGTATGCGGTATCATTAGATTCATTTCAATCACGGGAGTAATTAATATAGGATACGTTTTTTCTCAAAATTCCCACGGGAACATGTTAATGGACAATCATCGGACGGCAGAATGTAAAATATTTTTTTGCTTAGCACATTATACTTTTAAATTTACGAAATGCCAAACCCATGCAACTGTCAAAAAAAAAAGACAACTTGTCAACGTTGAATGAATGAATGACGTTGACAATGTTGACACTAGTATTATTTACCTTTGACAGCGGTACCTTTTTTTTATTAAAACAATGATAAGCAAAGGAATATCGCTGTATTCAGCCGTCCGATGACGTCATTTGGCGCTTACGTCTATTTAGAATATAAAGAATTTCAATAATTATTTTATGCATGAAAATGGCCAAATTTTGAAAAAAAGAAAAAATATGGGTCTGTTCGTTTATGTCTATTTTCATATAAAAAAACAATATGGACATGTTAAAAATATGAAATGTTGTCCATTACAGTAACAAATTGTCGCCTGCTATTTGTCATAATAATCATAATACTGCTATTTTACACGAATGTTACGAACTACGACCATATTTAAATGAGCTTAGGTTCAATTTATAATACGGTTTGTTGGCCTTCGCAATCATATCGGATGCACTGCTCGCACGCGCACCGGTGAGTGTAAATGAGTCTCGCTCACTCACTGCGCTTAGTTTGTTTACACTTCGGTTACATTTGACGATTTGTCATATTGGTGTACACGCGACGCGCGCAGTGACCGAGTGTGATTTATCATCGTCGGTCATTGCGCGCGTGGACGGTGACCGCGCAGCGAATGGACAACATTTCAAAATTGCTAAGCTCTGAAACAAAGAATACCAATTCTTTATTTACTTTTCCGCTGCTCGAATATATATTTATTCATTTTTTATATTGCTTATTTACTGAGAAAAAATTAAAAACTAAAAAACGTAAGATGACGTCATCGGACGGCAGAATGTAAAATATTTCTTTGCTTAGCACATTATAGTTTTAAATTTACGAAATGCCAAACCCATGACATGCAACTGTCAAAAAAAAGACAACTTGTCAACGTTGAATGTATGAATGACGTTGACAATGTTGACACTAGTATTATTTACCTTTGACAGTAGTACCTTTTTTTTATTAAAACAATGATAAGCAAAGGAATATCGCTGTATTCAGCCGTCCGATGACGTCATTTGGCGCTTACGTCTATTTAGAATATAAAGAATTTCAATAATTATTGTATGCATGAAAATTGACAAATTTTGAAAAAAGAAAAAATATGGGTCTGTTAATTTTATGTCTATTTTCATATAAAAAAACAATATGGATATGTTAAAAATATGAAATGTTGTCCATTATATCGCGAGCATGAAATCACACTCACTGTGACTACGATTCATAATAGCAGGGATGACATATGATTTATAAAATCATATGATTTGTCATTGTTATCAATCATTTGTGCCATCTTTAGCTGATTTCACTTAGTACTTCGTCCCTTAGTATGGGAAAAATACTTCAGCGTGTTTCGTTAGATGGAGCTTGTTAAAAGCAGATGGAGTTTGAAAAAGCAATCGAGAAGGTGGTTCGGCGTTGTTTCGTTAGATGTCACTATGCATTTTTAAATCGCGCTAGTGAAGCGTGTTTCCAAAATAATGACCTCCAGCCGCCGACCCACAGTGAGTAATTTTAAAAAGAACGGGTAATAAACCAGAGATCCATAAATTATTGTGATTTTTTTAATGGGGATCCACACGCAACGCAAAGCTTTTCCCAGATGTCGCTAGCGGCGGTGCGTAAGTGTCAAACTTTGTTATTGTTGCGAAAGTTTTTATTCTAGTGTGTCGCTGCGTATAATGTTCAAAATCTAAATTATTCATTAAAACACGGTCGCTTTTGCAGAACCACCGCCATTTATTTTGTTACTCGCACTGACAACTCAAAACAACAGTGTTACCAACATAGAAAATATTTAGGTATGTATATTAAAGTAAAGCAAAATATGATATGTGTTACCATATTAAACAAGTGGATTTTAGAAAATACTGTGTACAGTCAATTTGGGTAACTTTGAGTGAAATTGGTTTACAGATTTTTTATTTTATTCCTTGGAATTCCTATACAATTTAAAACGGTATCTAAAGGTCGATCCATTCAACGTAGATACCGTTTTAAATTGTATAGGAATTCCAAGGAATAAAATTAAAAATCTTTTTATTCAAAGTTACAAGGTGATTCAAAGTTACCCAAATTGACTGTACCTATTTGCTTTAATTTTAAAATGTATTCCAATTGAAAAGTGTTGGATCTTAAAGAAGAGTTAAAAAAGCGACGGGGGAAAGTAACAGGGAAAAAAGCTGACCTTATAGAAAGGTAGGTGTCGGTTCCACAAAATTAACAATTACTTCCCGATTTTATTGTGTTATCTCGGTTAAAGTAGTGAGATAGTAACTAACTAATGTTTTGACTGACCGGATGGCGCAATTGGTAGTGACCCTGCCGCTTACGCCAAAGGTCGTGGGTTCGATCCCCACCCTGGACAAACATTCGTGCGATGAACACTTGTGTCTGGGTGTAATATATGTATTTAAGTATATATTTGTGTTCCTCTGTAGTCTGATATCTGTAACACAAGTGCTTACGCTACTTAGTACGGAGTCAGGTCAACGTATGAGATGTTGTGAGAATTACTATTATTATTATAATGTAATATGATCATAATATCTGCAATTAAAAACATAGATATATAAGCAGATTCTCCTTGATAATCAGTGTCTTTAAAATGTTCACTACAAATTCTTGATTAAACAGTTGCCAAGTTTTTTCGATTTATAGCTCTTTCCCACTTTCTTTTCAATGCTGGGTCTTTTGGGAAACGATGATTACCAATATTTAAACAGCCTGGTACTGCACAAGACATATTAGTGTCTGTCGAGTACAGACTCCTTGGGTCTCTATAGTTTTTTATAATGTTTTTACTTATATTGACAGAAGTTGTCATTGCTTTTTTGTTTTTCGTTCTTGTCGTAAAATCTTGCTTGGAAATTTGTTTTGTAATTTTTTATTTATTTATTTGAATAATATTCGTCGGCCGCATTTAGGACCAAACGATGTGGCAGACAGAAAATGAGACACCGGTAAGGTGGGTAAAGAAAATAATATATTAACAAAATAAAAATGTAGAAAAATACATAAAATGTACATGTTAAACGTCAGAAAAAGAAGAAAACGTCAAATTCTTTTCTATTTATAAGGGCGCCTAAGCGACAAGGAGGTCTGTCCTCGACAGTGTCTTATTAGAAAGAAACTGAATAATTTCTGCTTACGAATCGTGAAAATGTTTGAAATTGACAGTTTTCAGTGTAACCATCGACGATACGCCATCTGACGGGATAAATACGCAGTGTGGATCCCCATTAGCTTAAAAAAAATTGAGATCCGAAGATGGCTGTTTTTCATAGCCGTTGAGTATTGATCATTTTCCTCCAGATGATGCCTTTAAGTACATATAAGTTACTCTATGATGTATTTCCTTCATATTATTGTTCCTAAGAGGTAAGATTATAGTATTAGTTTTGATATCGGCCACGCGCCTGATGATCCTTGTCGCACTGTAATCTAAGTTTGAAGAACACAGCATTAGCCAAAGATAAAGATACTTTTAAGAAAAAATGTGTAACTTTGTGTAAGTTTTCCCTACTTTGGACATCAATTTGTGTACGTTTGTGTACGAACTGTCTATGAAGCAAAGTTGGTAATTATCATGTCGGTTGCTCTCCGCCGCGACGGACGAACCTAATCTACTTTATAGAGTGACAAGGATCATTTGGCTTATGATGATACTGACGATTGAACGGATATTTTCTACAGAGAAGTGCCTAAATAAAATAGAAGATAAGAGAGAAGATTCTAAAATAGAATCGGTTTCAACAATCATATAAATTAATCTACTTTTTACGACCGACAAGGCTCATTTGGCTAGTAAATCTGACGGCTAAACGTAAATTTTCTACAGAGAAGTGTATAAAGTATCAATCACGACCATCAGCCATGAGCGCAAGACTTATCATAGTGCACAAGTGTGTGCCGCAGACACAAATGCACGTTCTTTTCCCCTTACCCTATATCTCAATGGGCTACTAGTGGATTTAGCGCATGACCGACGGCTTAACGTGCTTTCTTAGCGACGTAAATCAAAAAGAGTGTAACTTTGTGTACCTTTGCGTAACTTTTCCCGACATTGGCCATCATTTTGTGTACCTTTGTGTACAAAATTACTATGAAGCGAATATATCTATTAAGATTTTGGACGTTACTTAGATATACATATGGTGTCCAAGTGTATGCGCAGACAGAATTGCACAGGTGCAATAAAAAAATCTAAAAAAAAAACAGATTTTTGTTAAAAAGTGTAACTTTTTGTACCTTTGTGTAACTTTTCCTGACTTCTGCCATCATTTTGTGTACCTTTGTGTAACTTTTCGCTACCTAGGCCATCATTTTGTGTGCAATTTTTGTACGTAAGTAATTGCAGTATACTGACTAGAGGAACAGCACGGGGCGGTCGGCGGCGCGGGAGGAGCCGCTGGAGTGGGAGTGCGAACGTCGGGTGCCGCCGTCGGCCGCGCCGGACGCGCCGGAGCCGCTGGAGCCGCCGGACTTCGCCTCCGCTTCCCGGCCTTCTCGCCCTCCTGGGGGACAAGTCATTATTCTTCAGGCGAGATGGAGAAAAAATAAAATGAATAAAAAAAATCCTCCCTTGAAGCGTAGTAAATAAGTAAGTTTCTTAGTACAAAAATTAATGAATGAATATACTTTTATTGCACTCAAAATAAAGTATGAAAACTTAAAACTAGATATTACAGGATATGTACAACGAAGGCGGCCTTATCACTATGAGCGAAAATAATATAAAAATATCAATATTTTTTCTGTCGTATTGTCCATTGTGGTGATTACGAGACCGTAAGCGAGCCACGCTTCGGTATGAACGGGCCAACTCTATCGGAGTGAGTTTAGGGTACATGTTGTTAAGGCGACGGGTAGCCATAACTAGCGACACCATTCGTTTTTAATTGTTAGCTACTAAACCGGATCTATTTTAAACAATTTCAGGGTTACAACCTCTCGGCAAACACTTATACTATTTATTAATCAACCATGCCCAAATGTTGGGTCCGTTTTTGTACGCGCAAAATTAATTACCGGCAAAAGCGGCCACTTTTAGCGTGAATCAATTTTTCGCGTACAAATGTTGGGTCCGCATTTGTGCATGGTTATTTAATAAATAGTATAAGTGTTTGCCGAGAGGTTGTAACCCCGAAATTGTTTAAAATAGATCCTGTTTAGTGGTTAACAATTAGAATCGATTGGCGTCGCTAGTGTGCCCTACCCGTCACCTTAATGACCACAAGGCTCAAGCTGGAGTAGCGTGGTCCAGGAAGACCGACGAAAGAATAAAGTGGAGAGAAATTGGAGAGGCATGTGCTCTGCATTGGGCAAATACATGCTGTTGAAGAAGAAGAAGTATAAAATAAATCTAGGTACATTTTTTATCTTTCCGAAATAGGCTATTTGACAGTATGAAAAATAAGGACTTATTTATAGTCATTCTCGTAGTTTATAGCTTTAAAAAGGAATTAACAATAAAACACATAAAAAATATTGAATAATTTCACCAAAAAAAAACCACGTAACCACGTGACCGTAAACGGTTTCTATTGGCTTTCTTAACTGTGACGTCAGCCTTTTGTAAGCAAAACAAGTGACAGATTCGACGCCATTGTGTTCTATCTATGCGGGACGCTAATCATCTATCAAATTTATCGAGTGCTATCGAATTTCCGACTTGTTTACAAAAGGTTGACGTCACTCGAATGATTCGACGCCATATTGCTGAATGAAGCGTTTTTGATTCAATAATCCTTATATTTTATAAACGAAAAATATTTTTGAAACGAAAAGTATTATTGTGTAGGTATATATTTGTAATCCCACTGTTGATTCTGATATCCGTAACACAGGTGCTTGAGCTACCTATCTCGGAGTCAGATCAATGTAATGTGATGTTGTGAAATATTTATTTTAACCCCCGACGAAAAAACAACGGGGTGCTTATATAATAAGCTTTATTATGTGATAGGTGGCAGACGAGCCGATGGATCACCTGATGGTAAGCGATTACCGCCGCCCATGGACACCTGCAACACCATTGGTGTCACAAGTAAATTTCATAATAAATGAAAAAAAAATGCAAAATGTTTTTTTATTTTTTTTTTAAACAAACTTATCATATAAAGGATTGGAGCCCCTTTTAAGCTATTGAGCTTGTATCAGGCGGCTTCGCTCTTCGGTCTCTTAAACTTATTTCTACTACTTATGCTATTTGAGAACGTGTGTGTGTATGTGTGCGTATGTGTGTGTCTGTGTGTGTCTGTGTGTGTGTGTGTGTGTGTGTGCGCGCGTGTGAATATAAATATAATTTTTAGGGTTCCTATGCACCAATAAATAATATCCCGGTCCTCAGACTTCATAAAATCGGTAATTCGTTTGTTGGCTTAAGTATTAAGATATTTAATAAGCTACCACAAAATGTCATTAACCTATCACTGGATAAGTTTAAGTCCCATATTAAAAGCTGCCTAATGAAGAAAGGTTACTATAGTGTACAAGACTATTTAAATGATAAGGATTCTTGGTCATGTTAATTGATTAATCTTTTGAGTTGTTATTCATAGTAGTCTATTAACTTTCATAACTGTATTTTTTTCTCTCTTCTCAATTGAAACTCTGTAACATCATCAATATTTGAAAAGAGTAACTACTGAGTTTCTTGCTGGTGTCTTCTCAGTAGAAATCGACATTCCGAACCAGCGGTAGATAATATGTACTATTTTGACATTCATAAGTGTTCTGTGTGGACCTAAATTGAAAAAAGATTTTTTTATCTTTATCTTTAACTAGCTTTTGCCCGCGACTTCGTCTGCGTGTAATTCGAATAAAAGCAATGTTTATAGATATCTTTATAAATTATAGCCTATGTGTTATTCTGATCTATAAGCTACATCACTGTAAAGTTTCATTAAAATCCGTTTAGTAGTTTTTGCGTGAAAGAGGAACAAACATCCATCCATACATCCATCCAAACAAACTTTCGCCTTTATAATATTAGTAAGGATATGTGAAGGTTTTTCAAAACAAGTCAAAAAGCGTATTGCGTAATAGCCAAATACAAATGTCGGTACCGGAGTGCTCCTTGGCGGTGAGGTGGTCGGAGCCGGCGCTGGAGCCTCCGCTGCCCGACAGCACGCTCTCCTCGCGGTTGTAGCTGCAATCAGAATCACCACTATAACCTTTCCCTTTTTTTTCCCCAGGGGATACCATCATCTCCCCAGCTTGACTGAAATGGACAACATTTCATATTTTTAACATGTCCATATTGTTTTTTTATATGAAAGTAGACATAAAATGAACAGACCCATATTTTTTCTTTTTTCAAAATTTGTCCATTTTCATGCATAAAATAATTATTGAAATTCTTTTTATTCTAAATAGACGTAAGCGCCAAATGACGTCATCGGACGGCTGAATACAGCGATATTCCTTTGCTTATCATTGTTTTAATAAAAAAAAGGTACTACTGTCAAAGGTAAATAATACTAGTGTCAACATTGTCAACGTCATTCATACATTCAACGTTGACAAGTTGTCTTTTTTTTGACAGTTACATGTCATGGGTTTGGCATTTCGTAAATTTAAAACTATAATGTGCTAAGCAAAGAAATATTTTACATTCTGCCGTCCGATGACGTCATCTTACGTTTTTTAGTTTTTAATTTTTTTCTCAGTAAATAAGCAATATAAAAAATTTATAAATATATATTCGCGCAGCGGAAAAGTAAACAAAGAATTGGTATTTTTTGTTTCAGAGCTTAGCAATTTTGAAATGTTGTCCATTGTTTAAAATATATCCTGTTTAGTAGCTAACAATTAAAATCGATTGGCGTCGCTAGTGTGCCCTACCCGTCACCTTAATGACCACAAGGCTCAAGCTGGAGTAGCGTGGTCCAGGAAGACCGACGAAAGAATAAAGTGGAGAGAAATTGGAGAGGCATGTGCTCTGCATTGGGCAAATACATGCTGTTGAAGAAGAAGAAGAGGTATAAAATAAATCTAGGTACATTTTACAATGTCTTTATAGGGGAGGCAGTGTCGGGCCCGCAGTGTAAGTGGGCCCTCCGCCTGGGGAGGGACGTGAAGTAAGGTTCTTTAACCCGTACTTATGTCCCCTCCCCACTCTGGCCATGAGGGAGCGTCGCTGGGGTTTAGTCGGTATGCCTCTGGCCGGCTTCTCGCTAGGAGAAGCCCCCTCCAGAGGAGAGCCTAAATCCTAGTTAATCCTAGTTAGTAGTTTAAATCCTAGTAATAAGCAAAATTTAGCATTCAAGATAATAATATGTAGTTATAATGTGAAGTATGACTGATTAACATTACTATGCCCTTACAGGGCGCTACATTGTATTAATAACATCTTATGTACGTACATTTATTATTTAAGATACTTTGTACCCAATGTAGCACGCAATAAAATATATTGATATTGAGCCCGACATAACCCGCCTGCCCCCCGGCTAGAGGGTATGCATAAGAAGGCATTCCCCAGCGTCAAAAAAAAAAGGGGATACCATCATGGCCGTTACCTTGCTACATTTAATGAATGAAAATGAAAATGAATGAAAATATTTTTATTCAGTTCAGATACACACTTCTCTGGGTGTAGCAGTATGGCCGTGTGGTCCCCGGCAGAGTAGAATAGGCCACCCTCACTCTTACCGAGGTGTCGTAAAAGGCGACTAAGGTAAAGCGGCTGGCATGATCATCAGCACCCAGAGAAGGAAAATACTCCTCTAATATGATATAATTATGTAGGGAACAAGGTGGTGTGTGGGACTCAAACCCCAACTAAAACCCCTGGGGTGTCCATCTCCACGCAATCGCGGTCGGAAACCCCACAGCCGGGACTAGACCGTACCGCTAATCGCGCTCGCCGCTTCACCCCTATCTGGCGCAATGCAGCCCTTCAACGCTGTACGACCTATCAGGACACCCGATAATATTGTCCCCGCGGAGTCGTATTCTGAGCAAGCCACTCCCCAGCAGTGGATACGCTCACGTACTCCGAAAGCCCGTTTAGTCGCCTCTTACGACAGGCCGGGAAAACCTTGGCAGAATGGACAACATTTCATATTTTTAACATGTCCATATTGTTTTTTATATGAAAATAGACATAAAATGAACAGACCCACATTTTTTCTTTTTTCAATTTTTTTCCATTTTCATGCATAAAATAATTATTGAAATTATTTTTATTCTAAATAGACGTAAGCGCCAAATGACGTCATCGGACGGCTGAATACAGCGATATTCCTTTGCTTATCATTGTTTTAATAAAAAATAGGTATTACTGTCAAAGGTAAATAGTGTCAACATTGTCAACGTCATTCGTACATTCTACGTTGACAAGTTGTCTTTTTTTTTGACGGTTACATGTCATGGGTTTGGCATTTCGTAAATTTAAAACTATAATGTGCTAAGCAAAGAAATATTTTACATTCTGCCGTCCGATGACGTCATCTTACGTTTTTTAGTTTTTAATTTCTTTCTCAGTAAATAAGCAATATAAAAAATGAATTAATAAATATATATTCGAGCAGCGGAAAAGTAAACAAAGAATCGGTATTTTTTGTTTCAGAGCTTAGCAATTTTGAAATGTTGTCCATTCTTAAACGCCCCTAGCAACAGGGCGTATCACCACTATAACCTCCTACAACTTCTAAAATACATAATATCGTGTGTTTCCCAATAAAATGGCGAACTTTGACGTCGGAAGCCAAGACCCATTTTGTGCAAACATTTGTGTGCATGAAAATATCTGTTTGTATTGGTCTGGGTGTTATCTATGTATTATAAGTATGTATTTACAAAAGTAAAGTATTATATGTATATAATTGTAATCCCACTGTTAGATTCTGATATCCGTAACACAGGTGCTTGAGCTACCTATCTCGGAGTCAGATCAATGTATGTGATGTTGTGAAAATATTTATTTGTGAAATATTTATTTATATATACATACAAAAGCCGTGTTGTCCCCGGCAGAGTAGAATAGGCCACCCTCACTCTTACCGAGGTGTCGTAAAAGGCGACTAAGGTAAAGCTGCTGGCATGATCATCAGCACCCAGAGAAGGAAAACTCTGCATTTATATCTAAACCCTCGCCAACCCGTCTGCCAAGCGTGGTGAGTATGGCAATTACCCCTCATGTGACTGAGGAAGGCCCGTGCCCCAGCAGTGGGGACTTAAATGGGCTGACGATGACGATGATGATGACATACAAAAGGAAGAAAGACAAAATAAAGAATATAGTTACAATAGCTCATGGCTAAGAAGATTAATTGTTAATATAAAATATTTATTCCCAAGTCCCTGGGTTTATTTAAAACCCCATCCCACATATACAGCGTGTGTATTTTATACGGGCGAATAATTAATCCAGCTATAATATCTGATCCTACGAATCGTATAAGATAATCATTTCATTAAATTTTGTGGTTAATTAGGTGTAATGATTTTTCTAAAGTGCAACCCAGCAGCAATGTATACCGTCCAACTTTGTTTGACATGACAAGTGACATGAGTGTCATGACACTCGTATGACGTTTAGATACTTATGTCTACGTTAATTGATGTTATTAACGTTAACTACCAGTGGATGCAATACATTGCGTGCTCAATTATTTTGTATGAAAAAAAAAGTACCTTAATTTCCTAAAGAAATGTATGTAAACAGGTTCCCTAGGTCCGATAGTAATCGCCATTAAAATATTCGCCCGTATCAAATAAACACGCTGTATGGTGCAAGATATAAATAAATAAATATAGTGTGCTCACCCGTAGATGGTGTGCTCGCTGGTGACACAGGAGGTGTACTTGAACGGGATGGGCTGGTAGCCGTACGAGCCTGCGTACGGCATATAGCCGGGACCCATCATGCTGCGGCGAACAAACATACATTTTATACAACGTGTAAAAACAAATGAGCAATAATACGCATATGTTTACAATGGACAACATTTCATATTTTTAACATGTCCATAATGTTTTTTTTATATGAAAATAGACATAAAATGAACAGACCCATATTTTTTCTTTTTTCAGAATTTGTCCATTTTCATGCATAAAATAATTATTGAAATTCTTTTTATTCTAAATAGACGTAAGCGCCAAATGACGTCATCGGACGGCTGAATACAGCGATATTCCTTTGCTTATCATTGTTTTAATAAAAATAAGGTACTACTGTCAAAGGTAAATAATACTAGTGTCAACATTGTCAATGTCATTCGTTCCTTCAACGTTGACAAGTTGTCTTTTTTTTGACAGTTGCATGTCATGGGTTTGGCATTTCGTAAATTTAAAACTATAATGTGCTAAGCAAAGAAATATTTTACATTCTGCCGTCCGATGACGTCATCTTACGTTTTTTAGTTTTTAATTTTTTTCTCAGTAAATAAGCAATATAAAAAATGAATAAATATATATTCGAGCAGCGGAAAAGTAAATAAAGAATTGGTATTTTTTGTTTTTGCAAGCCATTTTGAAATGTTGTCCATTCTGTTAGCAAAAAATGTGATATCAGAAACCTAAACCCTCACAAAGCTAAACAAACCATTAAAAACATGGTTGCTAGACCTATCGTACATAGAAACTGAACAAATCCTCCCTGTATGACATGCTGATCACAATCCAAACCACATTTCCTCACATACAAACACACTCATACACATACACACGTACACACATACATTTTATAGCCCTAGTTATATTGTCCTATTGTTGTATCATAAAGTTTCTTATTATTATTATTTCTTCTCGTTGTTACCAAAGTCGTTACCTTTATATGTAAAATAAACCGAAGCTACAAGATTTTAGTTCGTAAGATTTGTTAAACTGTAGTCACTTACTAGATACCTCGATACAGGCCTGTGAGCCTAGTGAAGTGTCTATAGTCACTAAGAAATTGTATGCTTTATTATGTCAATAAATTCATTCATTCATTCAGTCATTCATTCATTCATTCATTCAATACTTAAGGGTGTGAAAATATACCGTGGAAAGACTTCGCTGCCAAAATATGGGCATCATCTGGGCAAAAAAAATCTGCTATTCCATACATTATTGACGCGCGGATATTATATTTATACTCGGATTTTTAATAGGCTATTTGACAGTGATAAAAATATACACTTCTTTTATAACATCAGTGTTAATATATTTTTTGTGGAGCGATTTGTAATAACGCGAGATAAAAATATTGCATTATTTCATCGAAATTCGTCTTCAAAAATTATTATTTTTTAAACAGGCGTCACGTGACTAAAAACGGCCCGTGACGTAGATTACGCGTAAGTCTACTGCCTATGGTTGATTGCCTTTCCTTCATAGGAAGAAATTAACAAAAAAAAAGTCTATAAAACTATTTCAAAGAAACACTGAAACACCAACAAGATCAATGTTTATTTATGGACAATCTACGTCACTGGCCGCCATATTGCTAAAAGACGCGTTTTTGCGGCATATTTGAATATTGCATTTTCTTTTTCGTTATTTATTAAAATATCTAAAATAAAAACAGAAAAGTATTTTTTAGGGCTCCTTATAAACAAATGAATACCCAAAGATAGTTTTCAGAATTTTGTCAACTAGCCTATTATGTGGACTAAACTGACAGATGTAAATGTCAAGTTACTATACATTTTGCGTCTGTCAAAAGTAGCAAAAATGTATGGGATGACACCTTGACATCTGTCAGTTTAGTCCACATAATTAAAAATCAGAGTTTAGTATGGAACAGCTGTTTGTTTTTTTTTGTTCAGATGATGCTCTTATTTTGGAAGTCTTTACACGGTATATGTTCAAACCTATTACCTAATTTCTTATTTTTTTAAGTTGTCTATTTTGTTAAAGTATATCTATCTATACAGTGTTAGCTGTTTGTTCTAGTAAAAAAGTTCAAAAGAGAGTAACTGGCGAGTTTCTTGCCGGATCTTCTCGACCAGAAACAACTTTCCGAGCCGGTGGTAGAATCGCATTATGATTTATTTATTTCTTTAGTATATTTTATGTATCAACATATATATGTATTAACATGTAAATTATACATAAGTACTTATAAATATTTTTAAGTCATTCAAATGTAATGACGATTTGTAAGTGCTGTGTACAAGCCTATGCAAATAAAGAATTATTTGAGTTTGAGTAAAAATTTAATCTAAAGCTGTGTGGTCCCGGCAGAGTAGAATAGGCCACCCTCACTCTTACCGAGGTGTCGTAAAAGGCGACTAAGGTAAAGCTGCTGGCATGATCATCAGCACCCAGGAGAAGGAAAACTCTGCATTTATATCAAAACCCTCGCCAACCCGTCTGCCAAGCGTGGTGAGTATGGCAATTACCCCTCATGTGATTGAGGGAGGCCCGTGCCCCAGCAGTGGGGACTTAAATGGGCTGATGATGATGATGATGATGATGATGATCACTCACTTGGGGTTGGGCAGCGGCGCCAGGGTGTCGGAGGCGAGGCTGTCGGCGTCGCCCGCTCTCAGCCTTAAGGCCGCCAGCTCCGCACAAAGCTCCCCGGCTACGTAGTAGCACTGCTCCGAGAACGTGATCTTGTTCACCGTGTGCCTGATGAACCCCGCCTGGAGTCAGGATAATCAACTAATTAAATAAATGTGGGATGGGGTTTGAAATAAATTCAAGGACTTGGGAATAAGTAATACTAATAATCCTCCAACCGATTACGGCAACGGCGGCCAATCTCAACGATCAGCCACGTACGCAGGATATATTATAGTGCTCAAGTGTGTGCGCAAACACAAGTGCACTCTCTATTCCCTTACCCTCATATTCCGATGGGACACTACTGTGACACGACCAGAGAGGGATTGGGCGCAGGACCAACGGCTTAACGTGCTTTCCGAGGCACGGGGGTACAAGACCGCCAATTTCCAGACTCCGGGCTGCCACTAAGAATTTCTTACCGAAAACTAAGGTACAAATTTTTGGCCCGACCCGGGGATCGAACCCGGGACCTCTTGCGCAGCCGTCGCTTTAAAGTGCGACCCACTAACCACTGCGCCACCGAGGCAGTCACTATATTAACAATTAATCTTCTTAGTCAATCAACGTCTTTCATCGTCGTCCGCCATTCGTCGTCTCTCATCTCCCTCTCTCTCTCTCGCACGTCATTCTAATTCAAACATCGAACTCATACACGTTCCTTGGCATGCATCTACCGATCACCAATCCCACATAAATCACTCATCATTCATTATGAATCAATCATTCATTCATTCAGTCTTCTTCATCTTAGCGTGTAATTCCCGGTTGGTGGAGCCCGGGGTACGCTTAGACCATGATTCAGGAGAAAACACTTATACTATTTATTAAATAACCATGCACAAAAGTTTGGGTCCATTTTTGTACGCGAAAAAATGATTCACTCCAAAATAGGCCGCTACTGATGGTAATCAATTTTCAAAAAAATAAGTGTTTGACGAGAGGTTGCAACCCCGAAATTGTTTAAAATAGATCCGGTTTAGTAACTATAAATTTAAATCGATTGGCGTCGCTAATATGCCCTACCTGTCAGCATAAGCGACATATAATGTGAGTGTCGAAGACCTTCAGTTGATAAAAATGCCTCCAAAAAGTTGAGATATTAACTCAATCGAAAATTTGTGGGACCTCATGGTACAAGATTGGAACTCGTCTAAAGTTACAACCTGTGCGGATAAAGAATGGGATCAGAAATGGCGGCGCATCTATTTACTTCTCGCTCGCACACCCACGAGTGCGAGTATAGACGCATATAGTGAGCGAGCGAGAAGTGAATAGATGCGCCGCCATTTCTGATCCCATTCTTTGCTCGCACCCCACGAGTGCGAGTATAGACGCAAATAGTGAGCGAGCGAGAAGTGAATAGATGCGCCGCCATTTCTGATCCCATTCTTTATCCGCACAGGTTGTAGAACGAATTAGGGCCAATTTCACCGCTTATATTGAACGAGATCAATTCGCTTCAACTCCGTTTACGCGCTAAACTGAGTTCTGTTCCATTGTTTTCGCTTACATTGATCGCGTTTTAGAGTTGTAAAGTAAAGTAAAGTATCAGCCTATAAACTGTCCCACTGCAGGGCAAAGGCCTCCATCATAGAAATAAAGTCATCGCTACTACGATGGGATTAGGCTTAATCACCACGCTTGCCAAATGCGGATTGGTGATCACAAACCCGAGCTATGTACGAAAAATTCGAAACATAGTTTTCGCTCGACCCGGGAATAGAACCCAGGACCCCGAGATCACGGCCCGATACTTAAACCACTAGACCAACAGGGCGTTTTAGACAAGACAAGACCGCCAAATTCCAGATTCCGGGTTGACACTGAGACAAGGTCAGCCCGGAGTCTGGAAGGGAGGCTGACAAGATTTCTTAACAGAAAAATTCGAAACATAGTTTTCGCTCGATCCGGGAATCGAACCCAGGACCGCGAGATCACGGCCCGGTACTTAAACCACTAGACCAACAGGGCGTTTTAGAGTTGATCGCGTTCAATGGACAACATTTCAAAATTGCTAAGCTCTGAAACAAAAAATACCAATTCTTTGTTTACTTTTCCGCTGCTCGAATATATATTTATTAATTTTTTATATTGCTTATTTACTGAGAAAAAAATTAAAAACTAAAAAACGTAAGATGACGTCATCGGACGGCAGAATGTAAAATATTTCTTTGCTAAGCACATAATAGTTTTAAATTTACGTAATGCCAAACTCATGACATGTAACTGTCAAAAAAAAAAGACAACTTGTCAACGTTGAATGTATGAATGACGTTGACAATGTTGACACTAGTATTAATTACCTTTGACAGTGTACCTTTTTTTTATTAAAACTGATAAGCAAAGGAATATCGCTGTATTCAGCCGTCCGATGACGTCATTTGGCGCTTACGTCTATTTAGAATAAAAAGAATTTCAATAATTGGACGTAGTTATGCTACAACGTTCCAATCCACACGAAGGTCGAACTGAGAAAAACGCGTTTTTGTGTTTTTGTGGTACACTTTTTTATGGTAGCATGTAGAACCGAGGAGTGTGTATCATCTATACGAAATAAATAAATATTATTTTATCATAAACCTTTCATTGATAAAAAATAATATTACCCATAAAAATTTAAAAAAATTGTACATGGAACGTTTTAACAAAAAGGCATTTTATATGAAAGTGGGATTTAAATTAATCCGATAAAACGTTCCAAAGTGTAAAAGTTACTATATTTGAGTAGTTTATATATATTTTATCGACAGTAAATACATATAAGACAATAAAACAATATTATTAATTATTTGAAAAATATTTATTTAGAAAATCATTCAGCATCTTGGTTGAAATCCAGTTCCTTCCCATAACCGTCAACATCATCAATAGCTTCGTCAGATTCTTTTAAGTTTTTATAAAATTGCAAACAATCTGCTGGAATGAATTTATTTTCTTATTCTTCTTCTTAACTCACTTTTACTATTAAAGACACCCCTCTTCCCAAATTTCAAGTTTCTAGGGTCAGTAGTCTGGGCTGTGGGTGCATTCCTAGTCACCTTCTTAACTCACTTTTACTATTAAAGACACCCCCTTCCCAAATTTAAAGTTTCTAGGGTCAGTAGTTTGGGCTGTGGGTACATTCCTAGTCACCACAGGTTCTCCTTTTATATATATAGATATGATTTATATTTATATACCTAGATAGTATTGGCGCAAAATTAGCTTTCGAAAAAAGCACTCGCATGCACTGAGTAGGTACCTACTCGGAGAGAGAGTGGAGTAAGTTCAAAAGCTACGGAAGTCGTAATAGGCTGATGAGATACGAATGTGCCAACTTTAATTTACAACCACCCAATAGTCCATTTACAAAGTTCAGTTGCAGCAGTTTAAGAAAAAGAACATATTTAGGTACACGTCATGCTTGGCAGCCTTCCAACATGCGTGCATCGCGGACTTTTCTCCGCGTATCACCTTCAAAAATGGCTTTAGTTAATATTTATTTATTTATAAACAGCAAAAAAAAAGTTTATTACAGCTACATACTATTGAACCAAAGATACCTAGTAGATATTAATAATAATATTAATAAATTACTGCATGGAAAACAGTTTGGATTTACTAAAGGAAAATCCACTACTGATGCAGGAGTGGCTCTAATCAAACATGTTTTTGATGCGTGGGAGAAAAAGCAGGATGCAATAGGTGTTTTCTGTGATTTGTCGAAAGCATTTGATTGCGTTAATCATGAAACACTATTGATGAAGTTACGGCATCACGGTGTATTGAATAACGCACTTAATATAATTCAATCTTATTTGTCTGATAGAATTCAAAGGGTTAATTTTAATGGAATCGACTCTTCTGGCGCTCGTCTATTAATGGGAGTGCCCCAGGGCTCAATATTGGGGCTTTTGTTGTTCTTAATATACGTTAATGACTTTCCATACTTTACGAAAGATCTATGTGAAATAGTGTTATTTCCTGACGACACTTCCTTGATTTTTAAGGTTGATAAATATAAAGAATCAATTGACGACGTAAATGATACTCTCTCACAGGTATTGCACTGGTTTACGACCAACAATTTACTTCTTAACTCAAAGAAAACTAAATGTGTAAAATTCACCATGTCAAATATAAGGCAGGTCGATACAAGTATTAAGATGAACAATGAATCTATTCAAACCATTAATTCCACAGTTTTTCTCGGTATGACTATAGATGCCAAACTGCAGTGGAGTCCCCATATTGCTGCCTTGGCAGGAAAATTAGGCGTCTGACTGATATCAAGACGGCAAGACTGGTCTATTTCAACTATTTCAGTGTGATGTCATATGGTCTACTATTGTGGGGGTCTGCTGCTGACATACAAACAAATTTTTACTTACAGAAATGGGCCATCTGCGCTATATACAGCCTTAAATCACGTGACTAACTTAGGGAAATATTTAAAGAAATAAATATATTAACCGTAGCTTCCCAATTTATCCTCGACTGCATTATGTATGTACGTAAGAACTTGCACACTTTTCCAAAAAAGTCCGATAGTCATAGTCTTAACACCAGAAATATACATATACATAGGCTTGCCGTCCCTAAAATCGGTAATTCGTTTGTTGGCTTAAGTATTAAGATATTTAATAAGCTACCACAAAATGTCATTAACCTATCACTGGATAAGTTTAAGTCTCATATTAAAACCTGCCTAATGAAGAAAGGTTACTATAGTGTACAAGACTATTTAAATGATAAGGATTCTTGGTCATGTTAATTGATTAATCATTTGAGTTGTTATTATAGTAGTCTATTAACTTTCATAATTATATTTTTTTTCTCTTCTCAATTGAAACTCTGCAACATCATCAATATTTGAAAATAGTAACTACTGAGTTTCTTGGTGGTGTCTTCTCAGTAGAAATCGACATTCCGAACCAGCGGTAGATATTATGTGCCTAACCTATTTTGACATTCATAAGTGTTCTGTATGGACCTAAATTGAATAAAGAATTTTTTATCTTTTATCTTTATATAATTTTTTCTGAGAGCACTATGAGCATAATGTAGTACCATTGTTAATTTTAATATTTTTTCAGGTCAGTGTCTAAGTTCTTTGTTAAGTAACGTATGTAATAGTTTAAGCTAGTATAATTTATTATTCCACCATACAAAATCAAACTTTTGTCATTACTCTATTTGTGTTGCATGTGTCTATGGGCGGCGGCCATTGCTTACGATCAGGTGATCCGTCAATTTTAAGAAATCTAATTATTTTAGCTGCCTTCAAGTTTCAGTTTGTTGCCTAGCAAAATAAATAATACGTATTATTTTTTTAACAAGACCTTATATTATAAGAAATACAAAAGTGATGGATCGTTTCATGACTAGATAAATGTATGTTCCTACTAGTATATACGTTTTGAATCGTTTATTTTTACCATTATAACTTTTTTACAACATTACAAAGTACTTGGAACGTTTTTTAGAAATAGATATTTTCATAATATACATTTTTACAAAACGTTCCAAGTTGACTGGACCATTGTTTTGTCCAAAACGAATTAAAAAATACGATCCAAATGAATTGACACATTTTAAGGATATAATTAGGTCTTTTGGGACGTTTTATCGTTTGGGCGGCTTAATTATTTCAATAATTACTATGGTAAGAGTGTCAGTGTCTTCAGCAGTAGATAGAACGGTCCTAAATACGTAGCTTGAGCATGAAAACTCGATTTTGACCACCTTGTGGATTGGAACGTTGTAGCATAACTACGTCTAATTATTTTATGCATGAAAATGGACCAATTTTGAAAAAAGAAAAAATATGGGTCTGTTCATTTTATGTCTACTTTCATATAAAAAAACAATATGGACATGTTAAAAATTTGAAATGTTGTCCATTTCAAAGGTGAAATGGGCTCTTAAAATTAAAAAAAACCACATCAATGAATGAGAGACCTTCAACATGTGAGCGGCGTACTTCCTGGCGTCGCGGCGATCTGGCACGCCGGCCACGTGCTGCAAGATCCAGTCCACCACGTCCGCGCCGATGAACGCGCTGGGAATCGTGATCTTCAGCCACATGCGGTCCCGGATCTCCAGGCCTGGATATGTTCAGATGTTGCAATGTAAGTAGAGAGGCTACTAGATGGAGTATGGCAATTCCTATTTCTGCCGCACCGTCATCATCATCATCATCATCAGCCCATTGAAGTCCCCACTGCTGGGGCACGGGCCTCCCTCAATCACGTGAGGGGTGATTGCCATACTCACCACGCTTGGCAGACGGGTTGGCGAGGGTTTTGATATAAATGCAGAGTTTTCCTTCTCTGGGTGCTGATGATCATGCCAGCAGCTTTACCTTAGTCGCCTTTTACGACACCTCGGTAAGAGTGAGAATGGCCTATTCTACTCTGCCGGGACCACACGGCTAAGTAGACCATAAAGAAATACAATATGGGCCAGTATGTCGGTGCCAACGAAGGTGATGCCTTGACATCGCTTCCGTTGTAATGGCTACTTGGGCTCTTCTTTTGCTTACCATCAGGCTGAGGAGGGCCAATATACTGCGCCTCTATATAAAAAAAGGTAAAGTTAAAATTAATCATCAAACTTCACCTCTAATAGATGGTAAGTGATTGCGTGAATATGGGCCCACGCTTTGAAGGGGTGAAATGCAATATGGGGGTAAAGTAAGAAACTTAAAATCGATGTTTGGGCACGTGTTTTGAATAAAAAGTGACTACATATTATTTTAAACTTGGTTACTAACATTAGAATAGAATAAACTCAAAAATAAGGTACATGGTAGAAATCCCGTAAATAACTATTCTAATAAAAAAGTGACGTTTGAATTTAGTTGCGCGGGTTTGAACTCAGAAACTGGGTGCATTACAACTTATCCGTGACATGCTTGTCCATGACTATAGTATAGACCTATTTGCTGACCAATTTGAATTATTATTAAGGAAAGTCCTTCTATATGTTAGCAATACTTATAAAATGTAAACTTTTATCAATTCGTATTATTTTGTAAAGATTATTTAATTTACTTGTAATATTATTAATTCATATTGTTAATTTGAATTCTAATTATTATTCTAATTTTTATTTTGACAAACTGTAATATTAATCTTGACATTGTTTATATACTTTTTAATATTTGTATTTAATTTATTTGATAATTATTTTATTGACATTGTTAATTTGAACTCTAATTATATTATTCCAATTTTATATTCTGACAAACTGTATTATTAACCTTGACATTGTTTATATTCCATTCTAACCAACGTAAAATATGTAATTTAGTTTTTAGTATGAATTTTGTTTTTACAATTATGATATAATATGTGTAATTATGCCAACGAGCACATCTGGCGTTTTGGGAAACTGTTAGCCAGTATGTGTCAAATGTTTATAATATAAATAAATAAACTGAAAGAAAGAAAGAAAGAAAATACATTTATTGACCATCACAATACACAGGAAACAAAGTCATAACAGTTGGTACACGGTTTAAAAAACATAAATTTTACTCAGAAGAGGAACAAAGAAATGTGGATAGTGTGGTCAACCAGGTCCCGACCTCAGCATTAGCTGATACTGCAATATATGCATTGCCGCAGCAGCGCTGGTATTCTGGCGGGACCTGTTTGCGAGCGAGTGTGATCGTGTGGTGTAGATAAATTAATAAAAATATATACTTATACACGTACATTTAATAGATAATGTGGTAGATATAATAATATACGTATTTGCACCATCCAATCGAACAGATTGCATTCCTACCAAATAATAATAATAACAGTGATTTGCAATCTGTTCTGATCGCACAGTGATAAATGACACAGCTAGCTATTGAATAAATTGCTTGAGCAACGCCGCGGGAGCAGTCCATCATCATCATCATCATCAGCAACCCACACTCGTCCACTGCTGGACATAGGTCTCCCCTAATGCACGCCACTTCTCCCGATTTTCGGCCACTCTCATCCAGCCCACACCAGCCAGCCTTCGAATGTCATCATCCCATCTTGTCGCAGGGCGTCCTACACTACGCCTACCGAGTCGCGGTCTCCACTCAAGGACTTTACGGCTCCAACGGCTGTCAGTTCTGCGGCTAATATGACCAGCCCACTGCCACTTCAGTTTGCTAATTCGGTGGGCTATGTCCATGTTGACGGACAGCTATGTTATGGGAGCAATCCAGTCATCGCGTAATACTCACCCGAGTCCGGCCTAAGCATAGCGCGCACCACCAACGCCATGTCCATGTTGACGGACAGCTGCGGCTCCAGGCCTCCCGCCGGCGCCGTGCTGGCGTCCGACCCCGCGCCAGACACGCACGACACCGGCAGCGCCGACAGCGACGGCGGCGGCGGCGGGTACGCCTCCCGCAGGGCTTGCGTGTGGGCCACCCATGCACCTGGGAGGCAACAAAGAAAATGCATACATTCACCATCACTTATATTAGAATACTAGCTTTTGCCCGCGACTTCGTCTGTCGTTCACACAATATCTTTATAAATTATAGCCTATGTGTTATTCTGATCTATAAGCTACATTACTGTAAAGTTTCATTAAAATCCGTTTAGTAATTTTTGCGTGAAAGAGGAACAAACATCCATCCATACATCCATCCAAACAAACTTTCGCCTTTATAATATTAGTAAGGATTTTAAGATGGAAACGTTAGAGAAACGGAGAAATGCTCATGATCTTATGTTCTTGTTCAAGATACTTAACTCAATGGACAACATTTCATATTTTTAACATGTCCATATTGTTTTTTTAATATGAAAATAGACATAAAATGAACAGACCCATATTTTTTCTTTTTTCAAAATTTGGCCATTTTCATGCATAAAATAATTATTGAAATTCTTTATATTCTAAATAGACGTAAGCGCCAAATGACGTCATCGGACGGCTGAATACAGCGATATTCCTTTGCTTATCATTGTTTTAGTAAAAAAAAGGTACTACTGTCAAAGGTAAATACTACTAGTGTCAACATTGTCAACGTCATTCATACATTCAACGTTGACAAGTTGTCTTTTTTTTTACAGTTACATGTCATGGGTTTGGCATTTCGTTAATTTAAAACTATAATGTGCTAAGCAAAGAAATATTTTACATTCTGCCGTCCGATGACGTCATCTTACGTTTTTTAGTTTTTAATTTTTTTCTCAGTAAATAAGCAATATAAAAAATGAATAAATATATATTCGAGCAGCGGAAAAGTAAACAAAGAATTGGTATTTTTTGTTTCAGAGCTTAGCAATTTTGAAATGTTGTCCATTGTCGATAGCCCCGTTATATTATCCAAAATAAATTTTAAAATTCCCCCAAGATACCCGAGATATACTGTTAAATTACTCCTTCCTCCTTTCCGTAAAACTGTGGCCGGTTCCAATTCTCCACTCGCAAAACTATGTAAAATATATAACAAGTATAGCAATGACTTTGACGTTTTTGGTGCATCTATTCATAAATTTCGCCGTCAGATCCATGGGTTGCCCATTAATTAAAACATTTGTGAACATTCTGTCCTAGCTCACTGATAAAAGCATGTAGTGTTTGCCTGTTAGATTTTGTACTCTTAGTTA
Organism: Marasmia exigua; assembly: GCA_019059595.1. Taxonomy (NCBI): domain Eukaryota; kingdom Metazoa; phylum Arthropoda; class Insecta; order Lepidoptera; family Crambidae; genus Marasmia; species Marasmia exigua. Next base: position 64,829 of record JADPWL010003207.1, on the reverse strand, counting down.
TAAGTATATTATGTATTTCCAACTGCATGATTGACTGTACAAATGTTGGTAAACAATTAAATAAATAATAATAAATAATCACACGCAATGCTTACAATGTGCCGAGTCATCATCATCATCAGCCCATTTAAGTCCCCACTGCTGGGGCACGGGCCTCCCTCAATCACATGAAGGGTAATTGCCATACTCACCACGCTTGGCAGACGGGTTGGCGAGGGTTTCGATATAAATGCAGAGTTTTCCTTCTCTGGGTGCGGGATGATCATGCCAGCAGCTTTACCTTAGTCGCCTTTTACGACACCTCGGTAAGAGTGAGGGTGGCCTATTCTACTCTACCGGGGACCACACGGCAATGTGCGTATTCATTACAAACAAACAAATCTTTCCTCTGTATAATATTAGTATAGAATAGAAGTATAGATTACCAGAGAGCAATGGAGAGGGCTATGCTCGGAGTCTCCCCGCGTGATCGTATCAGAAATGATGAGTTCCGCAGGAGAGCAAAGGTCACAGATATAGCACAAAGGATTGCATGCCTCAAGTGGCAATGGGCAGGGCACATAGCGAGGAGAACAGACGGCCGTCGAGGCGAAAAGGTCCTCGAGTGGAGGCCACGTACAGGAAATCGCAGCCGTGGCGCCCCCCACAAGGCGGACCGACGATCTGGTGAAGATCGCGGGAGTCCATTGGATGCGGGAGGCACAGGAGCGATCTGTGTTTAGAACATTGGGGGAGGCCTTTGTCCAGCAGTGGACATCTATTGGCTGAAATGATGATGATGATAGATGACCTTGTAATCGTAGGCAGTTAGTCTGGATAGAGTTAAGGGTTGCGAAGGTCAGATGGCAGTCCTACTCCTGGATCATGGTTTAAAATTATCAGGCGGGCTTTAAAAAAACAGCAGAGTTAGAGAGTATTGACAGAAGGGCCAAGAGGCTAATTGGCAACGACGAGCTTGTGGGTAAGAGGCTACAAAGCCTTGAACACCGACGCAAGGTAGCAAGCTTATCGATCTTCTATCGGATACATTTTGGAGAGTGCGCCACGGAACTGTACAATGCCATTGGAGCATCTCCGTTCTTCCATTACTCCACCAGGCAGACCCTCAATCGACACCGGTACATGGTAGAAATACCAAAAGTCCGCACAAAGAGGTTTGAATCCTGTTTCCTTATTCGTACTGCGAAACAGTGCAATCAGCTGCCTGAGGTGTTCGCTAGAGGCTACAATTTGGGGGGTTTTCAAAGTGCGAGTGAATCTTCTAGGTAATCGTGCTACATCTTAGACCATATTATCACTTACCATCAGGTGAAATATGGTCAAACGCTTACCTATCTACAGTAAAAAAAAAGCTTTGGACGCAACTGCGAATGTCACTCTCAGAAGAGGTAAGTTTTAACAGCTTGCTAGATCTGCTGCTTGTTCGCCACTGTTTCGGAAAACAGATACATATGAGGTTATTGTCCAGAGCTATCGCGTATAATTTGTAGCAAATATTAATATATGAAAACGTAGTACGCAAAAGTACTAACAGATGGCGTTGTGCCTAATTGCATCGCGCAAGCATTGTGTTTTTTCTAATACATAAGACTTGAGATTTTTATTAAGACTTTGACCTTCAATAACTTGGAAAGTATTGAGTTCCCAGGTACGGTCTAGAAGGAAAAAATGTTCCTGATGATGTGTAGAATACGTATGTTTCGGCTTCGTTAAGGGTCTTTTTACACCCTGTATACGAGTGGGCCGTGTGGTCCCGGCAGAGTAGAATAGGCTACCCTCATTCTTACCGAGGTGTCGTAAAAGGCGACTAAGGTAAAGCTGCTGGCATGATCATCAGCACCCAGAGAAGGAAAACTCTGCATTAATATCTAAACCCTCGCCAATCCGTCTGCCAAGCGTAGTGAGTATGGCAATTACCCCTCATGTGATTGAGGGAGGCCCGTGCCCCAGCAGTGGGGACTTAAATGGGCTGACGATGATGATACGAGTGGAATTGAGAACCTACTCCTTTTTTGAACTCGGTTAATTCCCAAGTAAACATTAATTGAACACGGGACCTTCTGCATAATCCTAGTTTTGTAATAAAGAGGATCTTGCAATTACTCACCAGGGTCTATCGGCCTGACCGGCTCCGTCCTCGGTATCGTGAAGTATCCCTTCGGGTTGGGGTCCCAGCATTTGGCGACAACCAGTTTGATCGGGCCCGGCTTCTGCACCACCTCCCGGAGCACTCTCACCGCTTCATCGTTGGTCATGTCTTCAAAGTTTACGTCGTTCACCTGGAATTTTGGGTTATAATAATAAATATTAATAATATTAGACGACCCGTTTGGAACAGTCTCACCTGATGGTAAGTGATGATGTGGCCGAGGATGGATCATGCCTGTCTAGTAACAGCCTATTCACTCTTTTCTACACTAATATTATAAAGAGAAAATATTTGTATTTTTGTATGTTTGTAATGAATAAACTCAAAAACTACTGGACCGATTGCAATAATTTTTACACCATTAGAAAGCTGCATTAACTATTCAGAAGTAACATAGGCTATATTTTATCCCGGTACGGGAAGTAGTTCTCTCGGGACGCGGGTGAAACCGCGTGAAACAGCTAGTCTTGAATAAGTTCAGACCATCGCGTTCAGGGAACACATCTTCCGGCAGAGAGTTCCATTCCTTAGCTGTACGCAACATGAATGTACATTTGAAATGTTTGATAAATAAATATTTCACAACATCACATACATTCATACATCACTTGACGACCCGATTGGAACAGTGGTAGTGAACGCTGCCTTTGGTCCAAGAGTTGCGGGTTCGATCCCCGCACAGTACAAACATTTGTGTGTATGAACATGTCTGTTTGTATTGGTCTGGGTGTTTGTATGTATTATAAGTAAGTATTTACAAAAGAAAAGTATTAAATGTATATACTTGTAATTCCGCTGTTGATTCTGATATCCGTAACACAGGTGCTTGAGCTACCTATCTCGGAGTCAGATCAATGTATGTGATGTTGTGAAATATTTATTTATATATTAAACAAACACAATAATACCCGATTTGCATTTGGCGATAGATTTCTAAGATCTTGCCACATACGCATGATGTATTGTAATATCCTCCAACAGATTACGGCTACGGCGGTCAATCTACACGAACAGCCACGTACGCAGGATATATTAAAGTTCACAAGTGTGTGCACAAACACAAGTGCACTCACCCTCATTTTTTTTTTCACACACAGAAAACCGGCGTGAAGCAGTGCATGCGCTGTGTTTCGCTGCGTGAGTGAGGGTACCGGAGGGTACATTTACAACCTGTGCGGATAAAGAATGGGATCAGAAATGGCGGCGCATCTATTCACTTCTCGCTCGCACACCCAAGAGTGCGAGTATAGACGCAAATAGTGTGCGAGCGAGAAGAGAATAGATGCGCCGCCATTTCTGATCCCATTCTTTATCCGCACAGGTTGTACATAATATGTGATAAAGAGATGAAAGTCATTCCTACTTCCTATATTGGTCTTAAACTACCATTTCCTGCCCGATAAATCTTAGCCAAGAGATTGAATAATAAGGTGTCAAGTGTGGAAATGGGGCTCTGTAATCAGAGTATCATGTGACAATTACATAGCATGTATCTGGTGTCACATCAACATTAATCACATACACACTTGTGGACACAAACAGTGTTGTATCCTCATCATATAAATATTATATCAAAATGGTATTTCACAATAGAATAGAATAGAATAGAAAATAATTTATTTCCTGACAAAAACATAGAAATATTTATATAAAAAAAGTACTTATACATAGTGTCAGTGAAAAAGGCGCTCACTCAGCATAATATCGTGTCAATCAAATGTATTTCAGGAGTAGCCTGGAAGAGCATGTTCACACAGCGTCACGTCAAGTTACCGTTGTTGACCTTTGGACCGTCCTTATGTCTGGGGCAAAAGTGCTATTTTTCCACTGCAGGGGGGTAACTTGATCTGACGCTGACAAATTTTTTTTGGAACCCATTTCCTTCAAATCTCTTTAGAACATTCATAATGCAATAAGGTTGAAACTTTAGTGCAATAATGTTGAATGTCAAGTTAAGACATGAAATGTCTTCTCTAATCGACCCTTGAAACAATAACCTCTTAGCAAAAAGCTATCATTACGGTTTTATAATTACGAACATATTTTGTGTCACTCGTGTCAGTGTCTAACAAGAAAATAGTTTATGATTACATTTTCACAAATAGTAATTTAGCAATTCACAAAATGCTTGCGGCTAATCGTGACGTGACGTGACGTAAGAGTTCAAATTATTGATTTGCATGAACAAGGAGTAGGCATTCAAGAAATATCACGACAGATAAATGTGACAAGAAACACAGTTCCCCGTTAACAATTACTTAGAAAACATCGGTAGTGATCGTATGCCCTCACTGAAGTTGACGTTTTTGCACAGTTGCCCCTAGAAAAGTAAAATTGACGATTATGACTTTGACACGTTAAAATATGCTCTAAATAGCGACAGTTTGCTACACGACATTCAACTTAGGGTGGGTCCCAAATTAAAGCTCGTGACTGTACATTCTACTTAGTTCATGAGGATTCCTCATTTTGAGAAAGTTATGCAATTTTCGCTTTTTCTTCCCCATAAATGAAAAGGAATTTAGATTTTAGCAAAAGTGTCACAAAACATATTAGAATATTTGCCTATCATCACAATTTCACTTTTTTCTTTCTTTCTTCATCCTCCTCCTCATAAATATTTTTTCCATATCTTCATCTGCATTCCCTTTCCCTGTACCTACTATAGAATGCCTCTTTCGCTACCTTTTCCTCTAAGCCACTTCCTCAACAATCCTATTACCTACATTATATAATTCTTATTATTGTGATAAGGTCATAAGGAGTTTTTTGTTTACAATAAGTACATATACCAATTACCTAATTAATTATTAATAATAATATAATAATAATTCTCACAACATCTCATACGTTGACCTGATTCCGTACTAAGTAGCTTAAGCACTTGTGTTACAGATATCAGGCAACAGAGGAACACAAATATATACTTAAATCCATATATTACACCCAGACACTGAACAAACACAAGTGTTCATAGCACAAATGTTTGTCCAGGGTTGGGTTCGAACCCACGACCTTTTGCGCAATTTTTTTTTACGTGATAGGTGATAGACGAGCAGGCGGATCATCTGATGGTAAGCGATTGCCGCCGCTCATTGACACTCGCGACACCAGTGGAGTCACAAGTGCACTGCCAACCTTTAAGCCCCTCTTTCATCCAGATTGGGCCTCTGGTACCCTCACTCACGCAGCAAAGCACAGCACAGTGCTGTTTCACACCGATTTTTATTTTTAATACATAAAAAATTTTTGATGCAATGTATCTTTTTTTCTTAATTATATATGAGAGGTGGCAGAAGAGCAGACGGATCACCTGATGGTAAGCAATTCTGCCGCCCATAGACAACACCAGTGAAATCACAAGTGCGCTGCCAACCTTTTCCCCTTCCCCCCCCATTAGGCCTCCGGTAACCTCACTCACACAGCGAAACACAGCACAGGCGCTGCTTCATGCCGGTCTTCTGTGAGATTTAGAAAGATGAGTGGAACAGCTAGGGAATTAATAAAGACTTTCGCAAAATAGAATACATAATATTAACCCAGTAAATCTTGTTGTTTGATAATAAATATTTAGCTCACCTGCAAAATCATATCCCCAGGCTCTATCCGTCCGTCCAAAGCAACGGCACCACCCTTCATTATACTCCCAACGTATATACCCCCGTCTCCTCCTTTGTTCGACTGCCCAACTATCGATATGCCAAGAAAATTTACTGTATCCATGTTCAACGTCACCGTTATAATGTGCATCGACATTGTTGAGTCTGTGATTGAGGAGTAAGATGATGTTCGTGACATGACCTGCGGCCTTTTCCGTCTCCTCTGAGGTCTCTTGCGAGAACTCACTTGTAAATGGGAGACACTGCTGCATTCTGTAAGGGCTCGGTCTACAGATGCATTGGTATGCCTCCCTGTGGTCGTTGTAATCTCAGACTGGCTGTCGAAAAGACTTGTGGAATCCAAATCTGAGCTTAAAACCGACGCAGTCTCATATTCTAAGCCGTGGTTACCGTATTTTGAGTGTCCGTTAATTCTAAGCCCTCGGTACTTGTACTTGTCGCAGGATGCCCTATGTCCGGGCCGGGAGCTGATCGTACTGTCCGTGTCGGTACAGGTGTCCCTCGTCAGAGGCGCCGGAGGTACTCCGTGAGGCGCAGGTTTCGCCTTGCCAGCATTGCTATCAGTACACTGCGACGCCCCGTCTGAAGGATTAGAGCCCTCCGCAGACACCAGCCACGACACCACACGACCGTTGAAACACGGCAGATGAGCGTTATCATCCACAATTTCCTCTTTTACCACACCAAAATCATCGTCCATGGATTTGAAGAAAAACTTGTAATTCGGTCTATTCAACTGGTTTTTGAAGTCTAATAACGTCACTTTCTCCGGAGATATTGGGATTTTAACTAAATACGGCGTCTCCTCGTCGTCTATGTAGTATATTACTTTAGTTTCCTCCATTTTCAATGCATTTATTTATTGTGGAATAACAACACCCTACAATCTATAAATATCGGCGGCCATCTCAAAAATGGCGACAAACAGGTTCCGAGATTTGACAGTACGTGGCGCCACTGGCGAGTATTGTTTTATTTTGCGTTCGGATACACTTACCGTACGGATACGAAATATCCGTACTCGATATCGCGTATCCGTTAGAATGATTAACATATGAAAATGTTAATTGCAATGAAAATTATTTCACTGAAATCAATAGCCCTGTCTGACTGAAAGATAATACTTTGAACGGATTTGCTTTTCAGGATTATTACGAGCTTCTCTTTCCCTTCCCTATTTTTTATTTTAACTTTCATTTTGTAAGAAATCGCAACGTTAATAAATAGCCTTACAGTATTTTTTAATCTGTGGTCAATGTTTTTAATTTTGAATTCGAATCGAAATTTCGTTAGTAAACAAATCGAATGTTACAAAAATATCTCCAATATTATTGCTAAAATACAGTAAAAATGGCTGTGGATATCAAAGAACCGTGGTTTTTTAAAGTTGTGGAACAATTAGACGCATTTTGCAAACGCGTTGATGGTAAATGGCTAAGTTAAATCGCCAAATAACTTCGTCGTATTTTTATGACAATCTTGTGTGTTGTTAATCTTTATTGTTTTTACTATTTCCAGACAAAATAGATAAAGAACAGCAACAGCTAAAAGCTTGTAAGAAGAAAACTGAATTAGAAACCAAACTGGCACATGAAATGAAACTAAATGTGAGTAGATATTTAAATAAACTATTAAGCATAACGTTCGAACTTAAACGCTTCTCTATCTAACTATAAGAGTGGATAAAATAAAAATGTGGTTGTAATAACAGACAGACTATATGGAAAGCGTGCTGGAGATATGATACACTGCCTAGCACAGGTCGACAAACTCTTCGATTGTTAGCTGGAGTTTATAATATCTGTGTATCAGCTAACCTTAGAATAGTTATTTACGAGATTTCTACTTAGTTTATACTCTGTTACCATGGCACTTGCAACAGCACTGAAATATCAGAAACTCAAAAATAAGGTACATGGTAGAAGTCTCGTAAATAACTATTCTAATGTTGTGACCATGAATAACCAATATATTTGAACCTATACCTTCTGCGTTTTATCTTTCGTATTTTGATTTATATAAATAGTGATTTAATATTGTAAGAATTGACTGTTTTATTTCCAGAATGAGCTAAATGAAAGACTAGCAGAGCTGACTCGGCGTGGCAGTGAGCTGGATAGGGTCTGTGCCTCATTTGAGTCATGCCTCACTATTGCAGACAGTGATCAAAATAGACTGGACAATGCAAAGTGAGTTACTTCCTCTCAATTGTCAACCTTGTGCAGAGAGGATAATTATATCATATATGACAAAGAGAGCAATAGTCACTGAGACAATTGTATCGCCAGGGAATGTTGACCTTGTTTCATGATGTTCCAACAAATCTCAACCGTAGGGTGATAAACCACATTTTTGGCGACTGTACCTACTCATAGTACCTACAGGGAATGCTCTAATTTGAGACTAGCAGATAAATGTGTATTTGGTTGTAGGAGGATTCATTGCCAATTTTTTCCTATGAGCTGAGTTTCATTTTTCATTAAGTTTTTTTTTATAGTGACTGTATATTGGCGATCCTCATCCTAATGGTAAGCAAGAGACGAGCCCACGTTGCAATTACATTGGAAGAGATGTCAGGTGTCACCTCCGTTGGGACTACTATACTGGCCTGCAAGATTCATTCTCCACGCTTTGTTTGAAGGAGTCCATATTGTAGGAAGCAGGAAATATAGGCGCCGACAATGAGTTCCATTTCTTCGACTGACCGGATGGCGCAATTGGTAGTGACCCTGCCTCTTACGCCAAAGGTCGTGGGTTCGATCCCCACCCTGGACAAACATTCGTGCGTGAACACTTGTGTTTGTTCGGTGTCTGGGTGTAATATATGTATTTAAGTATATATTTGTGTTCCTCTGTTGTCTGATATCTGTGACACAAGTACTTAAGCTACTTAGTACGGAATCAGGTCAACGTATGAGATGTTGTGAGAATTATTATTGTTATTATATTATTATTTCTTAAAAATATTAAATTACATTCTTTTTGTATTTTTTTACAGAGAAACTTATCAACTGGCCAAAGAACTTACCGGGATTAGACTAGACTTCAGCGCACCCCCCAACATTGCCAAAGGATGTATCCTTTTCAAAAATATTTTTAGTTGGAAACTTTTCATCCAGGTTTTAATTCAAAAGTACTTCAGAAAAGTTTCAGACCTTAGCGCCTACTATCGCAACGAAAATTCATGACCAATCCTCAGTTCCATTTTACACACTCTTTGTTGTTCGTTACAGGGATATTTCGAAGTCTAGAATTTTGAACTGGGTGACGCGAAGCTGAAGTCGCTATGCGAGACGTAACTCCTGTGCTAAACTAGATACGTAAGGGCAGATTTTATGATCTGAAAAATGAGACACTCAAAACTTTATAATTTTCTCAACAAATGCTACAGATATCAAAAGCGAGCATCGCAAGCAGCTGCACGCCTTCGAGCTGGACATGCGCACCGCAGACCCCAACGCGCTGTGGGACACACTCGCCTCTGTCGTGGATGCCCCGAGGGACGAGAACAAACCTATCAACTAAATGTTTTTTAATATTGTAAGATACATAGATGTAGAATCTGTAATTTTATCAAATATATTATGTGTACTGTGTAAGTTTAATTTTGTTTCTTTTTCTCTATCATCTGTCAGTAGTCAGTAGCAAGGTCCGTCGAAAGAGCAAAAACTGACCGTTATTTCGACAATTTAAGGGGCCCGCCATCTTTGGTTTTAAAATTTTCATAGAGTATTGTATTCTACTCAAACCCATTTATTTTAATACCTATATCGGAGGGCGGTTGTCATACAATATGTTAATCCGGCATTTTGTGGCGGCGGCCATCTTGGACCAATTTCCATCTAACATAGTAAAGAACATTCCCGATTAATTCACCTTTCAAACAACAAAAAAAATAGGTTCATCCGTTCGGGACTTAAGATGCCACGGACAGACACGTCAAACTTATACCACCCCGTCGATTTTTCGTCGGGGGAGTTTTTTTTTCGAAGTTCGGAGCAAGAGTGTGTTTTGATCATGCAAATTTGAGTTTGTTAAGGTTTTATGGAGGTAAATTGAATTTGTTGCCCCTGCTGATTGATTAGTATTGATTAATCAAACAATTGACAAGATACTAACCACCTACTATTGTACACCTCGTCCTGCAGTTTATTAGTATTGGATTAAGTACTCTGTGACCTATGAGGGGAACCTAAGTAGTCATGCTCACTCAAATGTCTCTGAGGTGGTGGCGTTATGTGGCGGGTCATTACATTCCCTCTAATATGGTTGAGTGAAATGATGGCTGACACATACGTCATACTTGTGAACAGGTGCCACCTTTGGGGACTGGTCCGCTTCGGTTTACCTCATATTTAGCTTTTAATTTGCTTCATTCTATTTTGTGTTGCATTAGACTGTATGACTTGGTATGAGGATAATAAACCATTGTAAATAAGTTGGCGATTAAAAAGAGTAACTGGCGAGTTTCTTGCCGGATCTTCTCGACCAGAAACAACTTTCCGAGCCGGTGGTAGAATCGCATTATGTTTATTTATTTCTTTAGTATATTTTATGTATCAACATAAATATGTATTAACATGTAAATTATACATAAGTACTTATAAATAGTTTTAAGTCATTCAAATGTATGACGATTTGTAAGTGCTGTGTACAAGCCTATGCAAATAAAGAATTATTTGAATTGAATTGAATTGCTATAGGATACAGGGATTTCATCGGGGGTTAAAAACCGGCGCCTGCCACTAATAAATAAAACAATCATCAATCGTTAATATCTTTTATTGTCTCTTCATCTGTACCCTGGCTTGGCTTGTGCCGGTCGCGGGCGCGGCGCGTGCACGCGCGCGTGTGCCGCGCGAGGCGGTGCGCGTGCAGACTGTTCCGCGCCTTGAACCGCGCGGGGCAGCGGTCGCACTGGGGGCGAAAAAACAAGTAAGTATAGACGACTGGACGACCCGTTTGGAACAATGGTAGTGAACGCTGCCTTTGGTCCAAGGTTTGCGGGTTCGATCCCCACAGTACAAACATTTGTGTGCATGAACATGTCTGTTTGTATTGGTCTGGATGTTTCCTATGTATTATAAGTATGTATTTACAAAAGAAAAGTATTATATGTATATATTTGTAATCCCACTGTTGGTTCTGATATCCGTAACACAGGTGCTTGAGCTACCTATCTCGGAGTCAGATCTATGTATGTGATGTTGTGAAATATTTATTTATTATATGTATGTATATATTTGTAATCCCGCTGTTGGTTCTGATATCCGTAACACAGGTGCTTGAGCTACCTATCTTGGAGTCAGATCAATGTATGTGATGTTGTGAAATATTTATTTATAGACGCCCTTAATCATTTTAGATGTCTTCACACTAATTACTTAATTTTTTGGTAGTTGTATCTACGACCCGTATTTAGTTATTTAGGGTTCAAATACAAATACAAAATAGTTTTATTTTTTTATAATTCTCACATCGCATAGGTTGACCTGATTCCGTACTAAGTAGCTTAAGCACTTGTGTTACAGATATCAGACAGCAGAGCAACACAAATATATACTTAAATACATATATTACACCCAGACACCGAACAAACACAAGTGTTCATCGCACGAATGTTTGTCCAGGGTGGGGATCGAACCCACGACCTTTGGCGTAAGAGGCAGGGTCACTACCAATTGCGCCATCCGGTCAGTCAAAGTCAAGTTGATTTGTGAAAACATAGGTTACAAAAGTGTTGTAATTAATTTAAGAGATACGTACCCTATGCTCTACTTTTCAGCTTACAAAACAAGTAAAATTAAGACAAGCAAATAAAATGTAAATTCATAATAATAAAATTAAAAATCCAATAAAAATCTTATTTAAAATAAATATTTCACAACATCACATACATTGATCTGATTCCGAGATAGGTAGCTCAAGCACCTGTGTTACGGATATCAGAATCAACAGTGGGATTACAATTATATACATATAATACTTTTCTTCTGTAAATACATACTTATAATACATAGAAAACACCTAGACCAATACAAACAGATATGTTCATGCACACAAATGTTTGTACTGTGCGGGGATCGAACCCGCAACCCTTGGACCAGAGGCAGCGTTCACTACCACTGTTCCAAACGGGTCGTCAAATATCGAGTATTATAGATAGATAGATACTCTTTATTGCAAATCATACAAAACTTAAAAGCTAGGCTATTATATTAAAATTAAAGTTGAATGTATTGTAAATATGTCGGAATATAAATAAAATTGATGTCAATTCCGTTCCAAAACAACGGACCGGCCGTTGTTCCGTAGCCAAATGGCAAAAAACGGAACCCATAAACATTCTGTGCTGTGTTTCACTGCGTGACAGAGGCTACCGGAGGCCCAATCCGGGGGAAAGGGGGGGTTTAAAGGTTGGCAGCGCACTTGTGACTCCACTGGTTTCGCGGGTGTCCATGGGCGGCGGCGATCGCCCACCATCAGGTGATCCGTCTACTCGTCTGCCACTTATCACATAAAAAAGCCGGTTTTCAGTGAGGCCTTGGTATGACTCCGGTGGAGCCGGCCCATTCATGCCGAAGCGTGTTTAGCCGCGGGAGGGTCTCACCTCGACGGGCCGCTCGGTGCGGTGGCTCTGCCGGTGCTGCGCGAGCAGGTACGCGGCGTGGAACTTGGCTCCGCACGCTTCGCACACGAACGGCTTCTCGCCGCGGTGCTTTCTCTCGTGGTTCTGGGGAATAGGGTATTTGACTAAGCTCGAGATTTATTTATTTATTATTTATTTATTAAATACAATGGACAACATTTCAAATTTTTAACATGCCCATATTGTTTTTTTATATGAAAGTAGACATAAAATTAACACACCCATATTTTTTCTTATTTCAAAATTTGTCCATTTTCATGCATAAACAATTATTGAAATTCTTTTTATTCTAAATAGACGTAAGCGCCAAATGACGTCATCGGACGGCTGAATACAGCGATATTCCTTTGCTTATCATTGTTTTAATAAAAAAAAGGTACTACTGTCAAAGGTAAATAATACTAGTGTCAACATTGTCAACGTCATTCATACATTCAACATTGACAAGTTGTCTTTTTTTTTGACAGTTACATGTCATGAGTTTGGCATTACGTAAATTTAAAACTATAATGTGCTAAGCAAAGAAATATTTTACTTTCTGCCGTCCGATGACGTCATCTTACGTTTCTTAGTTTTTAATTTTTTTCTCAGTAAATAAGCAATATAAAAAATGAATAAATATATATTCGAGCAGCGGAAAAGTAAACAAAGAATTGGTATTTTTTGTTTCAGAGCTTAGCAATTTTGAAATGTTGTCCATTGTTTCTTACAAACTAACAGATGTCAACATCCAAAACGCTTATAAGAATAGTCAGTCACAATTTTGATGTCAATAAAAATGCTATTACAAGATAATCAATTTAAAAATTAAATGTCTTGTGAAATTAAAATGTATACAAATGTCAAAACCGAAAAAATTACATATAAGAATAATACATAGAAAATACAGAAAACAATTACATGATTAATACATACGAATAAAATTTCAATATAAGATGACAGAATTGGTACATAAACAATTTAATTATATTTACTGGAAGCATAGCTAATTGCTTTGATTAGTAATGTATTAAGATGGTCGGCGAATAAGTCAATACTGAAGTCATTTTACAAAATATAAATATTTTATCAAAATATAGGTATATGTACCAATAGCAAACATTCTCAATTAAAAATATAACGTCTGGCCGGTTTTATGGTCATTCAATGATTCATGGGCAAGTCCATTTTAATAGTATGAAATTATTAAAAAATAATTATACCATTGAATAACCCATACAATTTGCACCAACTATTATAATAGAACCATTGACATAAACGAAACATTTGATATAGCTACCATACAAAATTCAAATGAAATGCATACAAAATACTTTTTTGTGACGTCACATCTTAGAAGCCATTTGTATGGAGCGTTTTGGGTTTGCCCACAATAATGTGATTTTAAAGTTGTGATACATCGATGTTTCTATCATTGAGAGGTCTTTTGATTACAAAAATAAAAAAAAATAAAACCGTATCAAATACCGTATTCAAAAAATGTATATATAAATAATTTAAAAAAATGTAACAAAACATTAAAGGAGTTTTTAATTAATAATTGTTTCCACTCGTTGGAAGATTTTTTTAAATATAAGTAATGTTGTTTTGTTTATAATATTATCTCATCATCAGCAACCCACACTCGTCCACTGCTGGACATAGGTCTCCCCTTATGCACGCCACTGCTCCCGATTTTCGGCCACTCTCATCCAGCCCACACCAGCCAGCCTTCGAATGTCATCATCCCATCTTGTCGCAGGGCGTCCTACACTACGCTTACCGAGTCGCGGTCTCCACTCAAGGACTTTACGGCTCCAACGGCTGTCAGTTCTGCGGCTAATATGACCAGCCCACTGCCACTTCAGTTTGCTAATTTGGTGGGCTATGTCGGTGACTCTGATTCTCTGTCGGATTACATTATTTCTGATGCGGTCCTTCAGAGATACTCCGAGCATAGCCCTTTCTATAGCTCTTTGAGCGACTTTGAACCGGTGGACTAGTCCAGCCGTGAGTGTCCACGTCTCGGCACCGTAAGTCATGCCCGGAAGGACGCACTGGTCGAAGACTTTCGACTTAAGACTTTGGGGGATGGGTGACGAGAAATCTTGACGAAGTTTACCAAATGCTGCCCAGCCTAGCTGAATTATATTACCTAAGATAGTTAATTTTATATAAAAAAATGTATTTGTGTCTGAAACTAGTTTTTAAGATTTTTATGTTTTGCAAAGCCCTAACAGGGTGCATGTGCTGTACTTTTATTAAATTTATTATCTCTGTAATACCACATGTAACGCAATAAGCTATTTGAATTGAATGGACAACATTTCATATTTTTAACATGTCCATATTGTTTTTTATATGAAAATAGACATAAAATGAACAGACCCATATTTTTTCTTTTTTCAAAATACGGCCATTTTCATGCATAAAATAATTATTGAAATTCTTTATATTCTAAATAGACGTAAGCGCCAAATGACGTCATCGGACGGCTGAATACAGCGATATTCCTTTGCTTATCATTGTTTTAATAAAAAAAAGGTACTACTGTCAAAGGTTAATAATACTAGTGTCAACATTGTCAACGTCATTCATACATTCAACGTTGACAAGTTGTCTTTTTTTTTGACAGTTACATGTCATGGGTTTGGCATTTCGTAAATTTAAAACTATAATGTGCTAAGCAAAGAAATATTTTACTTTCTGCCGTCCGATGACGTCATCTTACGTTTTTTAGTTTTTACTTTTTTTTTCAGTAAATAAGTAATATAAAAAATTAATAAATATATATTCGAGCAGCGGAAAAGTAAACAAAGAATTGGTATTTTCTGTTTCAGAGCTTAGCAATTTTGAAATGTTGTCCATTGAATGTGTATTTCATTAAAAGTGTACAAACATAACTACATCTTTAGCCACCGGTCAGTCTCCTTTTAAAGCGACCGGTAGGATACAGTAGCGACACCAATTGATTTTAATTTTTAGCTACGTTACCAAGTCTATTTTAAACAATTTCGGAGCCTCAGTCTATCAGTGCCAAACACTTATACTATTTATTAAATAACCATGCACAAATGTTGGGTCCGTTTTTGTACGCGAAAAATTGATTCACGCCAAAAGCGGCCACTTTTGGCGGGAATAAATTTTTCAGACAGTTAACTATAAGTAAAAATTCACATTAAAGACTCTTCGATCTGTGAGTGCGGTTTAGAAGAAGGTGTGACAGAACATATTATTTTCTTTAACTGTCAAAAATATCAAGTCTGTATGACATTCTACCCCCAAAAATCCCCCGCCCTTTTAACATTCCTTTTCTTGTCTTTATTCTTTTCCTCTGTTATAAAATATTTATGTATATATATATATATATATATATATATATATATATATTAATATATATAATATAAGACTCTAAATTATGTTTTAGATGATGTCAAAACCGATTAAAATAGATTTCACTCGTCACACCGGTCAATCTATTAATTAACGTGTCTCTCTAATCACTCGACATTGGCAGAATTATAGATGTCTCGAAAGACCCAGTAGCAGCCACTAAATAAAAAAAAAACTAAGTATTTAATAAATAGTATAAGTGTTTGCCGAGAGGTTGTAACGCCGTAATTGTTTAAAATAGGATCCGGTTTAGTAGCTAAAAATCAAAATCGATTGACGTCACTAGTGTGCCCTACCCGTCATCTTAAGGAGAGAGAGTCAGGTTTTCATTGCAGCTTCGATAGTGAACTCACCCGCATGGCCATGCTCCCGGAGCTCTGGAAGTCGCAGTAGGAGCACTTAAACTTCTCATAACCGTGCTTCGCTCGGTAGTGGTCGTTGAGCCGAAACTTGTTGCCGAACTTAATACCGCAGTGCTGAGAACAAGACAAAAACATATTGGTACCTATATAAAGTATCAGCCTATAAACTGTCCCACTGCAGGGCAAAGGCCTCCATCATAGAAATCAAGTTATCGCTACTTTGATGGGGTTAGACTTAATCACCACGCTTGCCAAATGCGGATTGGTGATCACAAACCCGAGCTATGTTCGAAAAATTCGAAACATACTTTTCGCTCGACCCGGGAATCGGACCCAGGACCCCGAGTTCACGGCCCGGTACTTAAACCTCTAGACCAACAGGGCGTTATTATATTGATATATGCATGTGTTATATTGATATATATGTATAGGTAATACATGTATATGTCACCGGAAAATAACAAGATCCGTAAGTTTATCAATTTACTAGGAAGTTTATAAACTTTCGTAGGATTCTAAACGGGAGATAAATTATTTTATTATACGTCTACATTTTCGTACATTGATAAACTTACTGAACTCACTCGTAAAATAATAAGTAAGCAATATCCAAACGCTACGCGCGAACTGATTCGCATTGCCACTATGAACATTGACCAATCAGAAAGCAGTGTATTATTTTACGTATTTCAAAGATTCGTATATTTAAAAGAGTTTCTGTGATTGGTCGAACCATAAAAAAATTTACGAAAAGATATCCATTTGTTTATAAACTTGTCGTGAGACGTCGGAAATTGATAAATATTATTGTGTTTGGTATAGCAATTCTTTGCAATTTATTCTTAAGTAAATAATACACTTAAAAAATTCACCGTAGGGCTCAGGTGGGACTCGAACCCAACAGTCCGGGTGGCTGCACTAACCATTTATGCTATCCGAACCCCTTGCTGAGACGACGAATTTTGTAAGTGCTTGAATGGTCATGAGCCGACGATAGTCTCATCAATATTGTAGGTATACTTTTACAATATCCAGTGGAAACATTGTTACAAATATGAAACTGCTAAACGAATATTATTGTGTTTGGTATAGCAATTCTTTGCAATTTATTCTTAAGTAAATAATACACTTAAAAAATTATTTAAAAATTGGTTAGTGCAGCCACCCGGACTGTGGAAGGTTGTGGGTTCGAGTCCCACCTGAGCCCTACGGTGAATTTTTTAAGTGTATTATTTAGTTAGGAAATTGATAAATTTACGAAAGTGTGGACGTAAAATAATACAATTTATCGCCCGTTTAGAATCCTACGAAAGTTTATAAACTTCCTAGTAAATTGATAAACTTACGAATCTTGTTTTTTTCCGGTGACATATATACCAATATGATATATTATAATCTTGACCTGATTCCGTACTAGTAAAGTAAAGTATCAGCTTATATACACTTGGCGTCAAAAAAATCGCACCTTTTAAAAATCGTAGTCAAAAATTCCTAAACCTTATGTAGAGGATAGTGTTAGGTATCATTAGAAAGGTAACAAAAAACAATTAAGTACAATATTTTTTAAATTAAATTATAAAAAAAAAACATTAAAAGTTGAAAAATAATAAAAAATATTAATTACGTCCTAATTAACAATCGACAGTTTACAAAAAAAAAAAATATAAAGTCTTTTTTTTTTTGGTCAATAGGCTAACGCTTCACCACAATGGCACCTGATGGAAAGCGATGATGAGGTCTAAGATGATACGCGTTTGCCTAAAAGATGCCTGTTCAATCTTCTTAGTCTCTAAAAATTAATTATTATTAAGTGTCTTAAAATTAACTTGAAATCTAGGACTTGGGACTAGAAATATGTACTAACATAGTTTGTAAGGTAATATTGTTACTAACACCTATGGACTTTATTTAATGACAGCTGTGATTTGATCTCTATTTCTATCAACATACAGTTTATCATTCAATTTTTTTTTTAACCTTTATTACTGTTGAAATGAAAAAAAAATTTTGTGACATCAATAGCTCTCATTCCAATCAAGTCACACCCCACGGAGCATACTGTGACAGGGAATTAATGACATTTGAACGTGATTTTCTTAGAGGTGCGATTTTTATGACGCCGAGTGTAGTATAGATAGTCCCACTGTAGGGCAATGGCCTCCGTCATAGAAATCAAGTCATCGCTACTATGATGGGATTAGGCCTAATTACCACGCTGCCGTCCGCTAACACATCCGCATTAGGCAACACGCTTGCCTAATGCGGATTGGTGATGACCACAAACCAATGTTCGAAAAATTCGAAACGTTCTTCTCTCACGGTAGGCAGCGTCATGACTGTGCTCCGGCATTGTTGATGTCTATGAGCGGCGGTTACCGTTTACCATCAGATGGCATTGGAATCCGCAGAATACCAGTGGTTTAGCATGGCATAATGTGTGTCACGCTAAACCGTATACTGAGCGGAGACCATTTTGGTACCTATTATGTACTTACAACCTGTGCGGATAAAGAATGGGATGATCAGAAATGGCGGCGCATCTATTCACTTCTCGCTCGCACACTATTTGCGTCTATACTCGCACTCGTGGGGTGGGCCAACAACCCAACCCCAGCATTTGCTACAGCGGCCGAAGCCACTGCAGCGCTGGTTTTCAGGCGGAGCCTTGGGCGACGTACGTGTGCGCTGCCTCTGGTGCAAGGGTTGCGGGTTCGATTCCCGCACAGTGCAAATAGTGTGCGAGTGAGAAGTGAATAGATGCGCAGCCATTTCTGATCCCATTCTTTATCCGCACAGATTGTACGTAGTTAATAAGTTTATATTTTATTCTGTAAAAACTAAAAATTGTTGATACGATTATGTAATTATTGGTACCAAATAAACATTCCTTCTTTCTTTCAAATGGGCCGCATGCTCGTCTGCCTATTTTAAAAGCAAAATAAAAAAACCGACCAAGTGCGAGTCGGGCTTGCCCATGAAGGGTTCCGTAGCTGCAAGTAAGGTAGGTATATATAGATATATATGGAAGGTAAATTGCGGTTTACGGTTTATAACGTATTAAAAAAAAACTACTCACTATCTACTTCAAACCAATTTTCGTTGATAGTTTTTATGATTATGTACATATATTTTTTTTAGTTACATAATTCATTTATTATAGAAGTTAGTTTCTATTTATTTAATACTAATAGTTAACTGTTTGGTCTGCTTTTACACTCGAATTTTGGATTACCGCCAAAAGCGGCCACTTTTGGCGTGAATCAATTTTTCGCGTACCAAAAACGGACCCAATATTTATGCATGGTTATTTAATAAGTACAAATGTTTGCCGAGAGTTGTAACCCCGAAATTGTTTAAAATAGATCCGGTTGGAGCCGTAAAGTCCTTGAGTGGAGACCGCGACTCGGTAAGCGTAGTGTAGGACGCCCTGCGACAAGATGGGATGATGACATTCGAAGGCTGGCTGGTGGGGGCTGGATGGGAGTGGCCGAAAATCGGCAGCACTGGCGTGCATTAGGGGAGACCTATGTCCAGCAGTGGACGAGTGTGAGTTGCTGATGATGATGAGATCCGGTTTAGTAGCTAAAAATTAAAATCGATTGGCGTCGCTAGTGTTCCCTACCCGACACCTTAATTGGTCAGAGAAAACAAATTTAAACAATGATTATTGTTATTATTACCTCGCAAACAGGCCCCAGACCAGCGTGTTTGACAGCTTTATGCATCCGTAGGCTGGCTTTCTGCATGCTCTTGTGGCAGATGTCGCATTCTTGCAACTGACGACCCTGTAATAATGTATTAATTTTTTTTTTATTTTCTTTATTGATGAAACAAACAGCTTAAATACTAATACATTTAGACTTATTAAATTTAAGTAACTCACTAGCCTAATTAGTTTCCACTACTAGCTCATACAAATAATGTTGAATGAGAAACTTGCACTTCAGGAATTAAAAGTTAAACAAAAAGACAAATTCTTGATAGCAGTTATGAAAAAAAAGTTAAAAAAAGAAAACTTTATACTTAAGTGTATACACATGAATGCTCCTTCAGAAGGCGACGAAAACGTGCCATTTTTTCATGAAATATGTCGATGCCGCCGTAAGTACTATTGTATTTATTACATGATCTAAAAATAAAGCTATTATTTCTATACCTTGTCTTGCAAAAGGGTACCGAAAATGTAAATGTATGCCGTGCACTTGGTCTAGAACATCTGAATGCTAATCGATTCAAAAGGTGAAGTAGAGTCCGCGCCATCAAAGTACTCCCGTGAAAAGTAGTAGTTGCCGTGTAGAAACATATAAGCATGCAAAACTTACACTTACACGCATACTCATGTTGGGTATACCAAAGTATTTTGATGCACTTATCGATTACTTCATACATTCATCTTCATTGCTGTCATCATACATTCATCTGATGTTATATTTCACTCACACATTACAATAAAACAGTTCTACACGGTCCCTATATTTTATATAGATTTTCTAAACGTAGATAAAATTAGATTAGATTTAGACTGTATTTTGGGGTAGTGGCAGAATACCAGTGTTTTGTCCGCTCGGGCAAAGCTATACACTGAGCCACGGCCTTTTTGAACTGCTGCAGCGCACACACGGATCACAACAGGTGAATAGCTTATTGTTGTTTCTATTTTTTTGTTAATTTTAATGCCTAATTATATTGTAATGTTCTTGTGTTCTTGCATGTGTGTCATTTGTTTTATCTTAATGTGTGTATATGCAGCAGTACAAATAAACGTTTTATCTATCTATCTATCTAAAAGCGCGCTTCTGTCACCATTAAAATTCAAATTTGAGCTTCTTCTTCTTCTTATTTTATCTGTGGCAATCAACTTCTCGACTGAGAATTACTCCTGCCATTATCATGTTTTAGATTTTAGGCATTATTAAGCGGGACAACCGAAGATAATTCGCCAATGTCAAGTAACTTATTGAGAACAAGTAGGTAGTCAACAGTCGAAGTCAGTCAAAGTCACAGTCACTCAATAAAACGCCGGTGTTTTGCGTTTTATCGACCTACGGATTCAGCGGATATCACTCTAAAAGCAATCGCGGGTTTTAAGACTCTATTAGGTCCAAGCAAGTTGTCACGAGACAACGCACTCGACACACAATAGCAGTGTTAAAAACGATACAATCCAACGATTCTTATTATTAGGATCACTTCGCGACACTTCACTGCACAAATAAACACCAAACTTGCACACTAAAAACCACTAGACACTAATTTCAAACCTTTGAATTGGATCAGCCCACGCGGCCTCTTTTAGCCCTACCCGCCGAATCTCAAAAAATTGAGTTTTATGTCTCTACAATCCGATCGCGGCTATATCCCTGGACCCCAATTCTCGTGCTCGTGATATTTTGAAAACATGGCGGATATCACCTAATAACCATGAGCCCAATTCTCGGGTTCGTGATATTTTCCATAAGTCATCATCATCATCATCATCAGCCCATCGCAGTCCACTGCTGGACGTAGGCCTCTCCAATCGTTCGCCACTGTGATCTATCCATGGCTTCTCGCATCCAGCTCTTGCCAGCCATCCTGCGCAGATCGTCCCCCCACCTAGCCAGAGGGCGCCCTACATTACGTTTGCCAAGACGCGGTCTCCACTCCAGAACTCGTTTACCCCATCGGTTGTCGGTTCTGCGGCTTATTCCATAAGTCATTAAAATACAAACCTTTACTTGTCAACTAAGACAATAAGTCTGAGGGTGGGGGCCTGGCGATTCGTAACACAGGGATTACCCTAGTATGGACACCAGTCTCTCACAAGGTTATACACCTCAAATATTATGTAACCTTCAGTAATGTATTGTCATTGACCTTTGTGATGAGAAAAATAAAAAAAAAGATTTATTTTGAAAACATGGCGGCTAGCACCAGAAAACCATACAAAAAAACTATGTTTTAGTGATATAATGTCGTATGAAAATAAAATTTGTGCATGGTTATTTCATTATTTTTTTTTGGTCAATAAGCCAACGCTTGACCGCAATCGCACCTGATGGAAAGCGACGATGAGGTCTAGGATGATACGCGTTTGCCTAAAAAATAAATAGTATAATAAATAGTATTAGTGTTTGCTTAGAGGTTGTAATTGTTTAAAATAGATCCGGTTTAGTAGCTAAAAATTTTATGAATGGGCCTCCTCGACCGATGTGATGCCACGGTCACAGAAAACCGCCGTGAAACCACCTTTGCGTTGTATTTCGCGTGAGTGAGTACCGGAGGCCCATTACGGGGGCAAGGGGAGTTAAAAGGTTGGCTGCGCACTCGTGACTCCAATGGTGTCGCAGGTGTGTATATGCGGCGGTGATCGCTTTACATCGGGTACGTGATGCAATCTACACAGCGCCATCTGTTGTTACAATTTGGAACGAATTGCAAAATTAATTACAGGAATGCAGTAAATTATAAGAATGATCTTTATGTCAATAGTGATAAAGATCGATAGAATGAAACTTAGTTAAATTGTAATCCCTATATTTTTTTTACATGATAGGTGGGATTTTTTTATTTGATAGAAATGGGGTGAGCCCTGCGTCTCATAGCCACTGCGACCAGTAGATGATCTATTGTGGCAGCCCCGCAACCTATTACAGCACCTCATGCAGCTCCAGTTCCAGGATAAACCCGAGAATGGAGCTGATGGGGGAGCTCTTGATCTCGTCTGCTGAGATCATGTGTGCTCCCAGGTGCCGGCTTCTGCAGCGGTGCAGCGCCATGCACTCGCCGAGGACGTGGATAATCGTTTCCTCGTCCTCGCGACAGAACCTGCAGATTTTGGTATCTGTAAGGCCCATGTTGTGCAGGTGCTTGTTTAATTTGCAGTGCCCTGTGAGGGTCCAAGTGAGTGCCCTAACATGTCCTCTACTCAGTTTTGTTATCTCTACAGCTCGTCTCTGATCGAACGCCTGTATCAACGCCTTAGACTGTTCTAGTCGAGGTAGTCTTTTCCAGAATTCAGTGCTTTGTTTTTTCTCCCAATCTTTTAACTCGAACCTGACCATGCAGGCTGGAACGCCACATATTGGTTCCGGTCCGAGTAGTGGGCTCTCTGCCCCGGCCTTTGCTAGCACGTCAGCGACCTCGTTGCCTCTGATATTACAGTGTCCAGTGACAGATAGGTGGCATACGAGCAGACGGATCACCTGATGGTAAGCGATTGCCGCCGCCCATGGACAACCGCAACACCAGTGGAGTCACAAGTGCGCTGCCAACCTTTAACACTTCCGGTGTTAACAACATTTGACTGACTTCGACTGTTGACTAGGGTACTTGGTCAAAATATCAATTCATTTTTCCTGACGAGATGTTTCGCTTAAAAACGCATAAAATTGAATCGTTTACTCTGACTGTTCGAATGTGGTTTTGCTCCATTCTGTCTTGTTGAGTTTTTTGCTAAGTTTTGGTAAAAATGGTTTTATTTCACTTTTCCATACTGTCTTAATAATATTCCCCTTTCCCCCGGATTGGGCCTCCGCTCCGGTACCGTCACTCACGCAGCGAAACACAGCACAGTGCTGCTTCACGCCGGTGTTCTGTGAGGCCGTGGTATCACTTCGGTCGAGCCGGCGTATTCATGTCGAAGAGCGTCAAGTTCCTCACCGCTTCATTTCTCCTCTTTTTAGTTTTAGAGTTGCAAGTAGCGACGTGGTGAACGAGTGAGTCCCGGCTCTCGAACTCAGTCTTGCAGTACTGGAAATAAATTAGGAGAATATGGTTAACTCGCATGATTCGGTGACTCACCTAATTCGGTGATAGGAACTTTCGAAGCTTCTCGCGCATTGTTGCAACAGTTCCGGCGACAATCCTTACTAATATTATAAATCCGAAAGTAACTCTGTCTGTCTGTCTGTCTGTCTGTCTGCTACTCTTTCACGCCAAAACTACTCAACGGATTTAAATGAAATTTGGTATACAGATAATCTAGACCCTGAGAAAGGACATAGGCTACTTTTTATTGCGAAAAGGGGGTTGTAAGGGGTTGAAAGGGGGGTAAAAAGTTACTTTTCCACGCGGACGGAGTCGCGGGCGGCCGCTAGTTGTATAATAATAAGTTCTAATACCTAATTTGTAATTAAATTGACTTGTAATTATATTTTACTTTTGACTTGTAATTAATTTAATTTATGATATGACATTGAATTTATGATTGGACATTTAATTTATGATTTGACATTTAATTTATGATTTGACATTTAATTTATAATTTGGTATAATTGATAATTTAATTTAATTTATAATTTAATACTTAATTTGTTTATTGTTGTGTTAATTAACTCTTGAGCTTTTAGGCATACATAATTTTGGACTACAATCTCGTTATGTACATTTTCATGCTACTAAAATAAGTCTCATTGATTGTCATCTGTTTTGTGTGTTATGATAATAAATAAATAAATAAATTGTAGGTACACGTACAGAATCACCAGTTTTAAGTTGAACTTTATACTAACGCAATAAAGCTTCTTTACGTGTGCAAAAAATGTTGACGATTGTGCGATGGAGATAGAAACAATCATTCCTGGGTGTTCGCGCTAGGGCAAACAAATAAAAGAAGATTTGGACTAGAACATTTGGGTTTACTCCAAAATAACGTTAAAATTACAAAGGCGTTTGTTTAGCTTAAGTCTCTTTATACAGTACAAAATTTTGAATGAATTGATTGGTTAAAAACTATGTGACGTTTCGCCACGCAAAGACCTCTGATTGGTTTTTACATTTACATAATTAAAAAAAGTAAAATACACTCTAACATTATCTAATTAAGATTTAAATGATTAAAATAGACCTATTGGCGTAGACACTGGGTTTCCTTTACAAAATTTCATTTTATCACCGAATTATGCGAGTTTACCCTACTTGAGAAAATTAAACTTTTTCGCCGTGTGTTCGGTTGCCACCTGTGCAGTAAGCTTCAAAAATCGGAATCGATTCACAATCAGAAAAATCTAATTTATCTTTCTTATCACGCATAAGTTTTTTTTTTAAATAAAATAAACGTTATTTCACAGAACAATAAAAATTTTCATCTACATATTTTGCGACAGAAATAACCCCAAAAGACAATGCTATTTATTAAATAGCCATGCAAAAATGTCGGGTCCAACGCGTACGCGAAAAAATTGATTCACGCCAAAAGCGGCCACTTTTAGCGTGAATCAATTTTTCGCGTACAAAAACGGACACAACATTTATGCTAGGTTTCCTTCAAAGGTCTATTGTGCCCGCTTACATCGCGGGCCCAATGAGTCAACAAAAAAAAATGTTCAGATTACCCGGTTATTTTTTTAAGTGCGTTTTTACTTAAAAACGTCGCGGCACGTAATTGTAGCGTTGACCGTTAGTTTCATCATCATCATTTCAGCCAATAGGCCTCCCCCAATGTTCTCCACACAGATCGGTCCTGTGCCACCCGCATCCAATGGATTCCCGCGACCTTCACCAGATCGTCGGTCCACCTTGTGGGGGGGCCTGCCACGGCTGCGACTGTGGAGGGGAAAAGGTTGGCAGCGCACTTGTGACTCCACTGGTGTTGCGGGTATCCATGGGCGGCGGAATTGCTTACCATCAGGTGATCCGTCTGCTCGTCTGCCACCTCTCATATAAAAAAAAAACTTTTCACACAAAGTCGGTCACGTGACTTGATCATTTTGTAGGGGGAGTCGAAAAAATGTTCGATGAACTTCGAAAAGTCGTTGAACAAATGTTGTTCATAATGGTTGGTAGAACACGTGGTTAAAGGGATGTAAATGTTCACAGATACACCCTGTATTTAGCATGCTACAGATGAGCATGGGTAAGCTTAACGTAACAATAGTTTTAAGTCTATTCTGAACTAAAATATTTGTTCTAAAGTTTAAATAAGTCTATCTTAGTGCTGTTTTAAATTGCAAATAGTGAAACTGTAAGTCTATTATTATTAATCATATTTTTTGTGCAAAGTTTGTAAATGAATGTTTGTTTCCAAATAAATAAATTGACTGACCGGATGGCGCAATTGGTAGTGACCCTGCCTCTTACGCCAAAGGTCGTGGGTTCGATCCCCACCCTGGACAAACATTCGTGCGATGAACACTTGTGTTTGTTCGGTGTCTGGGTGTAATATATGTATTTAAGTATATATTTGTGTTCCTCTGTTGTCTGATATCTGTAACACAAGTGCTTAAGCTACTTAGTACGGAATCAGGTCAACGTATGAGATGTTGTGAGAATTATTATTATTATATTTAAGACTTCGCATCTTTCTCCAACCTTAAAAAAAAAGGCGGGTAAAACTACCTATGGCGCGGACCTCAGTCAAGCGTCATAGAGTTAAGGGTTGTGGATCCTGACGATAAAAACTTTCTGGTTATCCTACATGTATTGAGAATGCTGGTTTTTTGTAGTAAATATGTTAATTTGGTTGGGATATTCAGTATTTCCAGGCTTTTCTTTATGCTGTGTGGTATCAATCCATTTGAAGATATTACTATTGGGATTATGTGTACAGTGTCTGCATGCCATTGTTTCTTTAGTTGGATCGCCAGGTCGTGGTATTTGGTTATTTTTGCAGAGATAGTTGGTTGGAGATTGTGACTATTAGGGATTGCTATGTCTATTAAATAATTAAATTAACTCACCCCACACTTGTACCCAGTGTCCCCGTGCATCATGGCGACGTGGCGACGCATCTTGTCGGCGAACACGAAAGCGTCGCACAGCTCGCACTTATCCTTGCGCCCGTCCGCGCCCGGGTGCATGCGGGACATGTGCGTGTCTATGCTCCTATGGACAGAACCAAGGATGGATTTTATTCCACCACAGTCCGTTTCTCACGCCACTTCGTGAATATGAACACGTGAATATGAATAAGCTAAAATAAATGACGAATCCAACTCGGCTGGGCAGCGTTCGGGAAGCTACGCAGCATATTTTCGGCCCACCTACCGCAGTGTCTCAAGACGAAAGTCTTCAATGCGTGTGTGTTGCCAGTGATGACATACGGAACCGAAACGTGGCCGCTTACAATGTGCCGATTAAGGAGGCTCAAAGTCACCCAGAGAGCAATGGAGAGAGCTATGCTCGGAGTCCCCCTGCGTGATCGTATCAGAAATGATGAGATCCGCAGGAGAACTAAGGTTACAGACATAGCCCAAAGGATTGCATGCCTCAAGTGGCAATGGGCAGGGCACATAGCGAGGAGAACAGACGGCCGTTGGGGCAGAAAGGTCCTGGAGTGGAGGCCACGCACAGGAAGTCGCAGCCGTGGCAGGCCCCCCACAAGGTGGACCGACGATCTGGTGAAGATCGCAGGAATCCATTGGATGCGGGCGGCACAGGACCGATCTGTGTGGAGAACATTGGGGGAGGCCTATGTCCAGCAGTGGACGTCTAATGGCTGAAATGATGATGATGATGATGAAAATAAATGTCTGTTGTTGCCTGTGCCATATTGTAGCCACTTAAATTGAAATTTTTATTTTTCTTTTTTTTTTTTTGTTAACTTCTTACTTCATCACTATTATATGCTACTAATTGAGTTGCGGGTCTGCTTACTTCTGATATTTACAGTTTGGAGCTGGTGCGCGGCTCCTAAAGTGGGTCCCGCTGAAAATCAGCGCCCTGGCCGACCAGATCAGGAAGACCAGGGTAATATGCTGAGCGGGCGCCTATTTGGCAGTAATGAGTTATAAGTTTCATATTTTGTACTGTATTGTATTTATCCGATCCTTTTATTTTGCATGTTAAGCTTGTATCTTTATTTTGCCAAATAAACATTACGATGCGTTACAAGGGCGGGAGGGGTCTTTCTCACCACACGTATTAAGTAACATTGTTTCTTTCTTTAAAAAAACAATAGGGCATTAAAACTCCCAAATTGGCAACCCTTTTCGTTTACGTTTTACGGGGAATTGGAACAGGTGCTTGAGCTACCTATCTTAGAGTCAGATCAATGTATGAAATATTTATTTATTTATATTTATAATATGCAGCCATTAAAATAATCTCATTTCTTACCTTATCGACAAATCCTTTTGACACATATTGCAAGTAACTCTATGTTTCGCAGTGTCTGTACGATACGATTCCCTGTATGGTGGATCCGTACTTTTAATATTGTTTTGTTTCTTCTTCCCTTCTCTTTTTACTTCTATATCTGTTTCTGGAATATTTGAACATTCTTCTATCTTTTTTTCAGTAACATTGTCTAATGGATTTGGATCATAATTTAGATCCTCAATGAAATATGTTAATGGTTTATCGTCCTCATTATCTCCGTCAAATTCACAAATATCATTCTCTTCTTTAATTTCACAATCCGTTTCAACATTATGTATTAACTTAATGTCCGCTTTCAGTATTAATTTAATATTTTCATCTAAGTCTTCATTTTTAATTTTAGATTCAAGTTCAGAATGTTCTAACTCTTTTTTCATTAGCAGCAGTTTGGTTTGCACATCTTGGCATTGTTTTCTGAATTTCAGGGAGCTGTTAAGTGTGTTGACGCAGTTCGTACACATTTTTTGGGGCAGACCATCGTTCATTTCCACCTGAAAAAATGTAATTGAACATCAAACAATTTCTAATCACCACCGATCCACCGATCGTCATTATCATACCAGGATAGTACGTGAAGCGATTGAGATCAAGAAGTATAAGACTTTCAATCGGGAAGATGGATTTAAAATATCATCGACATGGAATCCAGTAATTAACAAGTGCAAACCCCGTGCTAGGCCGTTACTAACGCAAACAAACACCGATACTGTTAGTGTAGTGTGTCGGAGTAGCTTCACTGACAATTCATCTAGTGGCGAATTAATATCAAAAAATGTGAGGGTGTCCGAAGATTCACAGCCCGGCCCCAGCAGACGACGCCGTGCTCCGCCAGTCCGCTCGTGACCACGGCAAATGTAACGTAGCCGAAACGTCGAGCCAAATATGTGAGTACACAATGTTGTTTCACATAATAAATATCGTGTTAATACCCGTATTGATACTTTATAATTTCTAATCAGTTTGAAATACCTAATAAGTGTGAATTTTAATGATAAGTGTTTGGAATATACAAGAATTTAAAGAGTGTAATACTATTTTTTTTTAAATGAATCAATTAATTTATTGAACAAAAGAGTGAAGTTAATTAAAACAATAACCGAGACCTAAATCTAAGCTAAAAGAATGTAAAAAAGAGGAAAGTTATAACATAGTAGGTCCCTGTGGCAGTGTCCCTTAAATGCTGGCAGCATTACCCTGCAGGATCGCAATGGAAATTCTCTGGGCAAGGTTAGCCTTTGGCTCTTCCATGACTTCGACTAAACGCTTAGCTAAGTCACGGAAGAAAGAGAGAGTGTGTAAGCCCCACTGGCAAAGTGTTTCAACACCAAAAGCTACAATATACTTTGCCACTTTCAGTCTCTCTGCCGCGCTGGCCGCAGTTCCAGCACTGCTTGTAGTCCCGGGAAGATGAGACGGTGCCAGAGTATCGACACAGGTAGCATCACACACAGAACAAGTCCCAGAGACATTACGTCTGTTCTCTTGCCATCATCACATGTCTAGTATGGTTTCAGCATTTAAAAACATTGGTATTTCCTTATATAGGTAACCGCTGACATAATGGATCATGTAACAGAAAATAGGCGTAAAGCAGCATTGTGCTGTGTTTCGCTGCGTGAGTGAGGGTATCAGAGGCCCAATCGGGGGGTAACGGGGGGGTTTAAAGGTTGGCAGTGTACTCGTGACTCTACAGGGGTCGTAAGTATCCATGGGCGGCGGCAATCAGGTGTTCCGTCTGCTCGTCTGCCACTTATCACATAAAAAAATGTAACAGCAATCTTGGATGATATTAGGATCGTTCTAGAAAAATCCCTGACTCTTAGGATATATAATTTTAAGGAATTATAAGCACCTTTATACCCGCTACCATCATCAAAGCGCTGGAATATCGCAGATAGTCGTCGGGGTTTTCGAAAATCGGGTTTAAACCTCGATCACACAAACATGTACGGCAGGTCGCTGAAAAATCCATTTTTGTCCATTTAGAGGACTATTCCTCTTACAATTACAGTTTAAATTAAAGTATATTTAGTTGCAATCAAGTCGACTTTGATCTGTAATCGCCAACAAAACAAAGAGAATTTATTCACCACAATAATCACTGATCGCCAATAAATAAATAAACATTTTTTTTTGTTGACAAAATTTGATGTAATTTAACGTCAGATTTTTTTCTTGGTCTGTGGTCAAATTGATATTGACTGACATTTCATTGCTTTTTCAATAAGGCTTAGCACACACTGTGAGACTATTTTCTGGTTTCCAGTAGGTATTTATAAATTTCCTAATGATTCGCTAGATGGCGCAATTAGTCCATGTAAATGTTAGGTGTGGTATGGTATTTCCTGTGGTCCCTAATTTATGGGAAAATTGTTTAAGATTTTTACATTAAATATCTTAATACTTCGCAGTTTATATGTATTTTTAGTGCTATGTACATTTTAAATGACAGAGTGATTCAAAACGAAACTTTACATAAACAAGAAAAGTATGTATTTTACTTGTTCTTATGGGTAAAATAAAGTTAAATATGGCAGGACCGTATGAAGATGGTTGGTTTATCAAATATTACCTATCTCTCATAGACAAAGAAGAAACTTTTTAGTGTATAAACTTTTTAATGTTTAATTAATAGTGAGAGTAGCGTCATCTAGTGTTGCTTTTAAAAAGCACCCGAAAATACCTACTGGAAAACTGCTCATTCTATGGTCAAAAAGAAATGTGCCTTGAAAGATGCAAACTGCATCTTTTAAAGCCAAAGATTCTTACTAAGCATGTGCCCTGAAGCTGTCTATAACTTATGCCCGGTTTCCGAATTGAGAATTAAAAGTTTAGAACGCCCCAAGTGCGACTTAGTATGACTTATGAATTTATATAAGTTTAATTTGAGCATTTAAGAACTTAAATTTAACAGTTCGCATTACCGCGTAAAAAGTACTAAGTGAAGTGGAATGACCCTTTTTTTTTTGATGACCCAGTGAAAATGCACCTTATGCACGCTGAGAGGGGCCTCCGGGTTAGGTATCTGCTAATCAGAGACCGTCCGGAGGCATACTCAATAAAAACACTGGGGCGTTTCCATCCCTCGCCCAGGAAACACTCAGACCGGGGTGAGGACTGCCACGGAGGCTTCATCCGTCGCCCGGTCAGGGCGGAGAGGCCGACTCTCTCCAACTCAACCTCCCGGGTAGCACCCATGCTGCTGGATGCAGTGCAAGCACCACCGAGAGGAGGACTGCGGGCACCCCTCCCCGCACATACACTGCTGATTGCAGTGCAGTGCGAGTTAGGGACAAACCCGCAGGCTTTCAACATAATAACGCGTCGCAGAAACCGACTCCGCTGGCTGCGGAGCCGAGGAAATCCGCGACGCAAACAACTCCGACCTACCACCGCAATCCGCTGGCTGCGACCTTGCGGCGCAGGTCCCCAAACGTAGGCCTTGCGGCCACTGCGCCCGGAGGCGCTCCACTCTAGGGGGATGCCGACGTCAAAGCGCCCCGCCGGAAAAACCGCCGCGCAACCCGCGCGGGCGGGGCCGGACATAGCATCCCCAGGTCCGAAGACAAAAATGGCGCCTGCAACCCCGCTGTGCAATGGTTTAACCCGCTTTCACGGGCCCTAGTGCACCGTCAGGGAACGACGCGAAGACGCCGGTCCTCAGACCCTCGGCGCGACAATGTAGGCCCTGTAGCGAAGTGCGCTTCAGCGCGGTCGCACGACAGGGCCGGTCCGTCGGGTGTGCATCCTTCGGCTAACAGGTAGCAATCCACGAATGAATTACTACCCGTCATTGCCCAGGAAAAACCGTGCTCCGCGGTAACCGTTTCTGCCTAATACCAACCGAAGTTGGAATCAGGACAGAACTGATTACCAGCAGGGCCACTCGAGGAGGTAGATGCACCTGAGTCCCCAAGTGGAATGACCCTGCCGTAAGATTCTGTCTGACTTTTGAGTAACTAAATTGCTGTACTTAAGGCGACGGGTAGGGTACACTAGCGACGCCGATTAATTTTATTTTTTAGCTACTGTACGAGCCACTCATACAGTGCAACTCAGCAGCGACCTACATGCAGCGCGCCTGACCGATGGACCGTCTTCGTGCACCGTCGGCACTCACCGACGACACACCAACAAATACCTTTCTATGTATCAATAATGTAAACCATGTACCTATATAAACCATTAAGATTTTACCAATAGACAGATTTCAACCGTCTGTGTTGGGTCTGATTTCTCCCACTGCGGCCGAGACACCTTCCACCAGCCGTCACTATGATCAGTCCAGTGGGCCTGCTCGACTGGCAGCGGTTTCCCTCCTAGCTACCGTCCTGACTCTTCCCGTTTGCTACCCTGGGCAACCCGGGAGCAAGCTCCCAGTACCTTTTCTATTTATGTATTTATTCCCATGGATAGGCAGGGCTTGGGGTCTAGGGACTTAGTGTCTTAGACAAAGGGGCTCTAGGCTCCCTAGAGAGTTAGGTTCCCTTCCTTTCCTGATATTCTGTTCGCCGGGACGCGGTGTCTTACAACCATCGCTTCCCGCCCGTACAGCTACTAAACCGGATCTATTTTAAACAATTTCGGGGTTACAATCTCTTGGCAAACACCTATAATATTTATTTAATTCTTATAGTTAACTGTTTGGTCTGGTTTTGCATTCGAATTTTGGATTATCGCCACAAGTGGTCGCTTTTGGCGTGATTCAATCTGAGAGTCTGGTGATCACAATGAAGCTACCGATGCCGCCCGACCTTCGCGATCCCTAGACAGGGGATCAAATCAAACCGACCGACTGGATCAATGTGTGTTATAATAATATAATACCATTTAACTTCGTCTTTATATCAGATATATACGCCCGCCCTAACTTCGTTTCGGGACTTAATTTTTAACTGTCTAATAGATGGCGCTGGGTGACGATTACCTCGCGCACGCGTTTCGCGTCTTCAATTTACCTATAAAAGCCTTGTCGTAGTCTATAGAATTAACCTCTTTATAAATAGTAGGTAAGTATTTTTAGATAATAAAATGAATATACAGCGTGTGTATTTTATACGGGCGAATAATTAATCCAGCTATAATATCTGATCCTACGAATCGTATAAGATAATCATTTCATTAAATTTTGTGGTTAATTAGGTGTAATGATTTTTCTAAAGTGCAACCCAGCAGCAATGTATGCCGTCCAACTTTGTTTGACATGACAAGTGACATGAGTGTCATGACACTCGTATGACGTTTAGATACTTATGTCTACGTTAATTGATGTTATTAACGTTAACTACCAGTGGATGCAATACATTGCGTGCTCAATTATTTTGTATGAAAAAAAAAGTACCTTAATTTCCTAAAGAAATGTATGTAAACAGGTTCCCTAGGTCCGATAGTAATCGCCATTAAAATATTCGCCCGTATCAAATAAACACGCTGTATACGCCCGCCCTCACTTCGTGTCGGGACTTAATTTTTAACTGTCTAATAGATGGCGCTGGGTGACGATTACCTCGCGCACGCGTTTCGCGTCTTCGATTTACCCATAAAAGCCTTGTCGTATTCTATAGAATTAACCTCTTTATAAATAGTAGGTAAGTATTCTTAGATAATACGAGTGGCATACGAGCAGACGGATCACCTGATGGTAAGCAATTCCGCCGCCCATGGACACCCGCAACATCAGTGGAGTCTCAAGTGCGCTGCCAACCTTTTCCCCTTCCCCCCCCATTGGGCCCACGGTAACCTCACTCACACGGCGAAACACAGCACAGGCGCTGCTTCACGCCGGTCTTATGTGAGGCAGCGGTATCACTCCGGTCGAGCCGGCCCATTCATGCCTGAGCATGGCTCTTCCACATTTGTAACAAAACACATATAAATAAAACAGTCACAAGAATATATTACAACGTTTATTACAATATTCCAAATCGTTCCATCATATTCCATCACAATTTGAGCAATACAAAAATATATTATTGCTGATACTCTTACACTTCCGTTTCCGTTCTTAACCGACGCCATATTGGATATTAAAGCTTTATAAAAAACTACATCTAAATGAATAAATAGCATAACATCACATTTGGAACAGCCTACAAGCTAGACCACACTGACACGAATATGTACAAACATTTTTACAACAACACAGGAAACTATTCCGGTAGGGGCGTTGGGGAGAGTTTTGGCAAAGTAATGAAACATCCGACAGATGACGTCACGTGACGACTGGTCCGGGAAGACGTTATTCAACAAACCTGAAGGTTTTAGTGTTTAGCTACTAAACTGGATCTTTTTTAAACAATTTCGGGGTTGCAATCTCTCGGCAAACACTTATACTATTTATTATACAATCTGTGCGGATAAAGAATGGGATCAGAAATGGCGGCGCATCTATTCACTTCTCGCTCGCACACTATTTGCGTCTATACTCGCACTCGTTGGTGTGCGAGCGAGAAGTGAATAGATGCGCCGCCATTTCTGATCCCATTCTTTATCCGCAGGGTTGTACAACCATACACAAATGTTGGGTCCGTTTTTGTACGCGAAAAACACTCCTTAGGAGTATGCAACTTTTTTTTCGCGCATCACTCGTGTCAGTGTGATCTAAGATTTAAATGCGCTGTTTAAGGGTGCGTTTAAATTGACGCGGAGCTAGGCGGAGCGGAGTTAAATTGACCAATCCCGGAGCGGATATTTCGAGCATAGTGATTGGTTAATTCAGCACCGCTCCACCCAGCTTCGTGTCAATGGAAACGCAGCCTAAATCTTTGAAAGAATGAAATGTCTCATCACCGGAAAATTATTAACAGATTTTGAATGACCTACAGACACATACATTATGAAATGTACGACTTAATAATTCATTCCGGTGATTTAAGGAGAAATTTAATGTTTACGTATAATTAATTTACACAAGTTTTTAACTCTTATACAAA
Organism: Marasmia exigua; assembly: GCA_019059595.1. NCBI lineage: Eukaryota > Metazoa > Arthropoda > Insecta > Lepidoptera > Crambidae > Marasmia > Marasmia exigua. Next base: position 29,667 of record JADPWL010003207.1, on the reverse strand, counting down.
TTAACATGTTTTTTTTAATTATCGATAAAGATGATTACTGATTTTACCGACAACCCTATTTCATATCGAAAAAAATATACGTAAAATATAAATTTCTCCTGACATTTCGGACCAAAACCCGTTCTTTTAAATCTTTATTTTTTAAATTTTAATCACAAAATATAGATGTAAAAGGACGCAACGTTTACCTTAAGGTAAATGTAGATACTTCCCAAGTGTCATACAAGAAAAGTCCATGAAACTTGTTATTTTATTGTTTAATAAAATGTCCCACATTATAAAATTCAAATGGTTACTTAGACCTTACTTAGGTCTTAAGTCGAAAGTCTTCGACCAGTGCGTCCTTCCGGTCATGACTTACGGTGCCGAGACGTGGACACTCACGGCTGGACTAGTCCACCGGTTCAAAGTCGCTCAAAGAGCTATGGAAAGAGCTATGCTCGGAGTATCTCTGAAGGACCGCATCAGAAATGTTGTAATCCGACAGAGAACCATAGTCACCGACATAGCCCACCGAATTAGCAAACTGAAGTGGCAGTGGGCTGGTCATATTAGCCGCAGAACTGACAGCCGTTGGAGCCGTAAAGTCCTAGAGTGGAGACCGCGACTCGGTAAGCGTAGTATAGGACGCCCTGCGACAAGATGGGATGATGACATTCGAAGGCTGGCTGGTGTGGGCTGGATGAGAGTGGCCGAAAATCGGGAGCAGTGGCGTGCATTAGGGGAGACCTATGTCCAGCAATGGACGAGTGTGGGTTGCTGATGATGATGACTTAGACCAAAGGAGTCCCGTGATGCCACTTCTGTCATGTCAACATTCACAACCTTATTATAAATCGCGATCTAAAGTTATGACCGTTCTAAAGCTCATGTCATCCCGTTTCAACACGCAATGTTATAGGGCTTGGCACGAATTTTGTTCCGGGACCATGCTTAGTTCGCAATTTGTAATAAGGGGGTGAAAGTCGAGGTTTCTTTGTATAAACACAAGGAATCTAAACTTTTAGTTCCGTGGCGCGGACGTATCTACTCTGATTTTTAATTATGCGAATGGACAACATTTCAAAATTGCTAAGCTCTGAAACAAAAAATACCAATTCTTTGTTTACTTTTCCGCTGCTCGAATATATATTTATTCATTTTTTATATTGCTTATTTACTGAGAAAAAAATTAAAAACTAAAAAACGTAAGATGACGTCATCGGACGGCATAATGTAAAATATTTCTTTGCTTAGCACATTATAGTTTTAAATTTACGTAATGCCAAACTTATGACATGTAACTGTCAAAAAAAAGACAACTTGTCAACGTTGAATGTATGAATGACGTTGACAATGTTGACACTAGTATTATTTACCTTTGACAGTAGTACCTTTTTTTTATTAAAACAATGATAAGCAAAGGAATATCGCTGTATTAAGCCGTCCGATGACGTCATTTGGCGCTTACGTCTATTTAGAATAAAAAGAATTTCAATAATTATTTTATGCATGAAAATGGACAAATTTTGAAAAAAGAAAAAATATGGGTCTGTTCATTTTATGTCTACTTTCATATAAAAAAACAATATGGACATGTTAAAAAATTGAAATGTGGTCCATTATGCGAACTATATTTGACCGATGTCACTATGACTTTCCCCTCCATTTTTGCTCACAGATTCAAAATGACAGATCCAAATGTCAAAACGTATGGGAACTTCACATTCGAATCTGTCAGTTTAATTTATAATTGATAATCAGAGTATATACATTGAGTACTTTTGAAATCTTGTATGAAACGTATTCGGAAATCGAATCAATGTTCTTGCATTGAAATTCCTTGACAAACATTAACACTAAGTAAGCCCTTTAACAACGAGGATGTTGACATCATTATCACTTTATTTGATTTTAGAAAATTTATTTATACAAAAAGACTAAAATGTTAGAAAATATTTAGTCGGAAAAAGTCTGTATGGTTATCAGAATCAAAGACGGTATCTCAAATACATACCTACTTAAGGTGACGGTTAGGGCACACTAGCGACGCCTATCGATTTTAATTTTTAGCTACTAAACCGGACCTAACATTTCTGCATGGTTATTTATTAAATATGTTTAAAATAGATCCGGTTTAGAAGCTAAAAATGTAAATCGATTTGCGTCGCCAGTGTGCCCTACCCCTCACCTTAAATAGGTTCCTTAAGTTCATAACACCCAGACACTGAAAAATCAACTCAAGCGTGTGTCCAGACTTGGAATCAACATCCTTATTCTAAAAATACTCTGTAAAAACTGAAATTGATCTGAACATTTTTATATAGTATCTACATTTTTTTAAATATAAATAGATGACTTACATTTTTCAATAAAATTTAGAAATATTTAGGTACCGTCTTATTAAATGCCAGCTAAAATGTAAAAATCACAATTTATACACAATTCATACAAATTCATTCTTACTCTCAAAAACTACTTTTTTATATTAAGTTAAACATTAAAATGCATTTAATTATGTAATTGAAAGTGTATTAAAAATATGCCATTTTATTACGAAGTGACTTAAAATAGAAATCCTTATACATTTTTTTATTCTCCTTCATCGCTTTTTGGGTTATAACAATTTTTTTTTGTTTGGCAAAAATATCAGATGTCACTGTCAATTAAATCGAAGATACTAAAAAGTGCCAAAAGGAATATAAAGCATTCATCTTCTTGGTCCTTTAAAGAATATAGGCAGAGAACCATGATGTGGAGGTACCGTGTTATTACACAATGTGGGATGTTTAAAATATTAATACACATTTATTCGGCTTGAATTTCGTAACTAGAAATGTAATTATATCATATTTCTACAATTGTTTGATAAAAAGTTAAATGCTTTTAAAGATAACTTTAAAATATGGGTAAAAAAACGCAACAATTAACCATAGATTTAGTATGAATAACAAAACGCTAGAAACGTCAATTATAATTTTGACACATTTTAATGCGAATGTCACTGTCAGTTGAGTTTTATTTTGCTTCGACCGTAGGCAAGGGATAGGTATGCATCGATTTACATTGACATGACGTTTTTAACAGACATTAAGTTGAAAAAGAAATAAATAATAAAGAGGAGGAATGTCTCTACATTCCACCTCATTATTATTTCTTTCTTAAGCTCTAAGTTATTGGTATTGTAACAGTATTCAATGAAAATAAAACTAAATATTTATTTTGGTCGGATAAGTTCTATTCTCGAAACTGGAATTCAAGACCAAAAAAACTACGACAGATACGTCACTGTCAAATCTATCAATGTCACTTATGTCATTGTCAAATTAAGTTTCCATGATAAGAATTAACACGAAACTTACAAACTTCATTTTCAAGTAAACTAATTGACAAATTTTATTGTAAAGAACTTAAACAAATTGAATTACCCATGAACACCCACGAAAGTGTGGCATATTATTAAGACAGTCATCGTCAGCCCATTTAAGTCCCCACTGCTGGGGCACGGGCCTCCCTCAATCACATGAGGGGTAATTGCCATACTCACCACGCTTGGCAGACGGGTTGGCGAGGGTTTTGATATAAATGCAGAGGTTTCCTTCTCTGGGTGCTGATGATCATGCCAGCAGCTTTACCTTAGTCGCCTTTTACGACACCTCGGTAAGAGTGAGGGTGGCCTATTCTACTCTGCCGGGGACCACACGGCTCATTATTAAGACAGTATGGTAAAGTTAAATAAAAACTTTTTATAATTAATTGTTTTTATTTATCTTCATCTTCACCATCACTAATGTCATAACCTCTGACTACGGAATCTGAGTCGGTCACTTGTATAATAAAGATTTCCACCACTCCAGTAATAAATTCGTCCAGTTTTGCACATGTTTTACATTTTTGGCATTACTAAGCGAAATTACTCATAAGGAAAATTGATATCAAGTGATAAGTGGGACTACCCACAGTCGAAGTCAGTCAAAGTCTCAGTCATTCAATAAAACGGGGACGTTTAGCGTTTTATCGACCTACGGATTCTGCCGACTACTCTTAACAAAATCGCAGGTCTTAAGACTCTCATAGGTTGTTCACGTGACAACTCACTCAACACACAATTGCAGTGTTCAAAACGATGTAATTCCAATATTCTTATATTAATATCACTTTGCGGCACCTTACTGCACGAAACAACCACATGTATGTTCAAATGTTGTACCAAATGTTATTAACACCTGGAGAGACAAGCTCAATACCAGCTTTTCTACCGAACGTAACGGATGATTAAGTTTTTATTAAAGCGTCTTGTAATAATGTAAAAATAAGTCAATAAAATTATGTACTCCTTTAAATTACTGAATTTAAATAAATTATGCCAGTGTAGTGTAGCCCACCGAATTAGCAAACTGAAGTGGCAGTGGGCTGGTCATATTAGCCGCAGAACTGACAGCCGTTGGAGCCGTAAAGTCCTTGAGTGGAGACCGCGACTCGGTAAGCGTTGTGTAGGACGCCCTGCGACAAGATGATGATGATATTCGAAGGCTGGCTGGTGTGGGCTGGATGAGAGTGGCCGAAAATCAGGAGCAGTGTCGAGCATTAGGAGAGACCTATGTCCAGCAGTGGACGAGTGTGGGTTGCTGATGATGATGATGATGATGATGCCAGTGTATGTTTTTAGAAAATATGTATATACTATTGTACGATCATTTTATTGCACTGGCAACATTCAAGTAGCTTTTTAGGTCTTGAATTCCAGTTTCGGGTATAGAAGATCTTTAATTTCTGGAAAATAAGTAACCAAGTGTCGAGTATAAAATACTAAAAAATCAATATCACGCCTGTCGTATTTGGATTTATTATAATGGGGGACCGCATTATAATGAATCCAAATAGTGGTAGTGAAATTCGCTTTCAAATGTGTCAAAATGATAATTGACGTTTCTAGCGTTTTGTTATTCATTCTCTTGCCTTTGTTCTTTTATTTATATTTATATAGCCTTTTGGACTGACTGAGAGATATTTATTGATATAAAGTCTCTCAGCTCAGTGTGCCTATCGGCATAGGCCTCCTCCAATGTCTTCCACTGTTTGCGGTCGTGGGCGACCCGTCTCCACTTCGAGCCTGCAGTGAGCTTCAGCTCATCCTCCCAGCGCATATGTTGACGTCCTCGACGTCGTTTACCATCTCTAGGGTACCAGTTAGTTACAATTTGGCTCCACTTTTCCAAACTGGACCTCAACATATGGCCGGTCCATCTCCATTTTTGCAGGTCTATTGTTTCCAGGATGTCATGTTCTTTTATAATAAGTATCAAAAGAAAACTAAATCATGTTTATAAAAATGGTGTTTGAATTTCATTGTGATGCTTTTTTTATCTTTAATACACTATCAATACATTACCTAATATTAATTTAGTTCAGAGCCAATACAGTTTTTACAGAGTTAACGATAAACAATAAGAAAAGTATAGGCCTTCGAAATCTTTTGCGGTCCACAAAGTCATTTTCATGTGAACTCACTAGTATAGTATAAAAACAAAAATTGTAATCATTATTATACAGGCGGTATCGATAAATAGTAAACATGCCTTTTGGAAATTTGTTTATTTTGTTATCCACAATCTCTACTCGAAATTCTAGAAGAATAAAATATGAAACGGCAAAGATATGTTAATATTAATTTTAGTGTAAGATACTAATCAATTTTCATATAAAGATCATTTGCATAATTATGAAACATAATTCTTTGCCGTGTGTTATAAATGATAATTATTCAAAAATAATAACGGAATATATATTAACATTCACTTTTACTGATACAACCTGTATAATACATATTTTTATGTAAAGTTAAATTGAATATACAAAGATCGCACACAAATATACATCTTTTAACAAAATAAGAAAAAAATTCATGAGAATTTACTTGTATAGAAAACTGTTATTTTTTTGTCTTAATATTATTTTTATATTAACGACAATTTTTAACAAGCTCAATGGCTTATTCTATACACCGTGTTTTTTTGAATACCCGAGAAACTTCTCGAAGGCATCATACTGATGAAAACAAACATTTTCCCCAAAGAACATAGGGTCTTAAAAACGCCTTCTCTTATAAATTGCATTAAACATTTGATCAATTAAGTATGGGAAGGCGATTTTTTTTTTGTAGATTCGACCCTACTACTCGACCCCATTCGATACTATGGGGGAAAATATTTGTTTTCATTAGTTTAATGCACGCACAGTACAAACATGTGTGCATAAACATGTCTGTATGTATTGGCCTGTGTGTTTTCTATGTATTATAAGTATGTATTTACAAAGAAAAGTAAGTATATAATATGTATATATTTGTAATCCCACTGTTGATTCTGATATCCGTAACACAGGTGCTTGAGCTACCTATCTCGGAGTCAGATCAATGTATGTGATGTTGTGAAATATTTAAAAAAAAATGCCCTCGAGATGTTTCTCGGTTATTCAAAAAGTCACGGTGTATATGTCGCGGTCAGATTGTAAAATCCGACGTAATACATTACGGCTTTCTGTATCCAACGGCATATTTGTTTTTATGTCAAGCAGCACCACGAGTGTTAAGAATCGGAACTAAAAACAGACAAAATGGCGGCTAATCTCTCGCTTGATTACATTATGGCTAGCCGTGATTAATAACGTATGAAACTGTGCACTTAACTCTGGAATGAGCTTCCAGCCGCGGTGTTCCCTGATCGCTATGACATGTCCTTTTTTAAACGAGGTTTGAAAAGAGTTCTTCTCTCGCGGTAGGCAGCGGCATGACTGTGCTCCGGCATTGTAGATGTCTGTGAGCGGCGGTTACCGTTTACCATCAGATGGGCCGCACGCTCGTCTGCCTACTATAAGCAATAAAAAAAAAAAACTTAAATTCCGGCCATTTTTTACTCAGCCACATTCAATCTAGCTAATCGTTGAACCGCAGAATTTCAAAACGGCCGTGTTTTTGCGTAATAATAACTATCTGTATTACACGGCGAATTATACAATCCGACTGCGACACATACATAAGTACAATTATTACTCATGAATTTTCTTCACCAATCATGAGCTCTATTTTTGATCCACTCGTATGACTTAGCGTCGTCGCATGCGACGTAAGTCACATTCGCCTTCTAAGTCGCATGAAGCCGATTTTCTCCTATTTCTGAATCATTCGATTTCGATGTTGCCAATATAATACGGTAAATTGACATTCTAACCCTTCCATGCAGAAGTTTACAAAAACCGGTAACTTCCGCATTGCAAACGGAACGCAAAAACCATAGATTATTGGCTGAATATGAAAATCTTTGCTTTTTTGTCACAAAAAACTATGAATGTCACATTGTGTCAACTGTCAAAATCAGTCAAATCAAATTTTGAAATTTATAATATTTTGTTTATGCTTGTTGCTATTGACAACTATTTTGACGTTGCTTCTACCGCTCGCTTTAAGTCACTCGACCAACGAGTGGGTGGGGTCACTCGTTGCAGACGAATGATTCAAAAACGCGAATTTCGTATGTCGAAGGAAAATCAGTAGAAATCGTGCGCTCGTCACGATGCTAAGTCATACGAGTAAATCAAAAATAGGTCTCCATATCTGATTTCAACAGTATAATTCCCTCGGGGGAGCTTGTAAGAAGTTAAAAAAAAACCCACGGCATACATCCTTCCACATCACTCGATTACAACCTAAAAATAAATAATAATGAAACTCTCATACCAACATGACGCTGGCAAAAGTCACAACACTGATCACTTAACGTCGCGTAGCAGCGACCGGTAGCAGTTCCTCGTGACGAAAATCACTTGATATTTTACTCTCCCTTTAATCTTTTGCTGAATTCCTCCTGCTGCAGTTCTCTCCATTCTTCTTTGCTTTCATTCGTTTCAGCTGGCCGTCCCTGTAAAAAACATAACATTTAATATAGGTATCTTATACAGGGTATATCTGTGAGCATTTACCCTTTATCCACGTGTGGTCCCCGGCAGAGTAGAATAGTCCACCCTCACTCTTACCGAGGTGTCGTAAAAGGCGACTAGGTAAAGCTGCTGGCATGATCATCAGCACCCAGAGAAGGAAAACTCTGCATTATATCAAAACCCTCGCCACCCGTCTGCCAAGCGTGGTGAGTATGGCAATTACCCCTCATGTGATTGAGGGAGGCCCGTGCCCCAGCAGTGGGGACTTAAATGGGCTGACGATGACGACGATTTACTCAGCCACATTCAATCTAGCTAATCGTTGAACCGCAGAATTTCAAAACGGCCGTGTTTTTGCGTAATAATAACTATCTGTATTACACGGCGAATTATACAATCCGACTGCGACACATACATAAGTACAATTATTACTCATGAATTTTCTTCACCAATCATGAGCTCTATTTTTGATGCACTCGTATGACTTAGCGTCGTCGCATGCGACGTAAGTCACATTCGCCTTCTAAGTCGAATTTCCCTATTTCTGAATCATTCGATTTCGATGTTGCCAATATAATACGGTAAATTGACATTCTAACCCTTCCATGCAGAATATTATAAAAACCGGTAACTTCCGCATTGCAAACGGAACGCAAAAACCATAGATTATTGGCTGAATATGACAATCTTTGCTTTTTTGTTACAAAAAAACTAAGAATGTCACATTGTGTCAACTGTCAAAATCAGTCAAATCAAATTTTGAAATTTATAATATTTTGTTTATGCTTGTTGCTATTGACAACTATTTTGACATTGCTTCTACCGCTCGCTTTAAGTCACTCGACCAACGAGTGGGTGGGGTCACTCGTTGCAGATGAATGATTAAAAATGCAGAATTTCGTATTTCGAAGGAAAATCAGTAGAAATCTTCTGATGCTAAGTCATACGAGTAAATCAAAAATAGGTCTCCATATCTGATTTCAACAGTATAATTCCCTCGGGAAGCTTGTAAGAAGTTAAAAAAAACCCACGGCATACATCCTTCCACATCACTCGATTACAACCTAAAAATAAATAATAATGAAACTCTCATACCAACATGACGCTGGCAAAAGTCACAACACTGATCACTTAACGTCGCGCAACAGCGACCGGTAGCAGTTCCTCGTGACGAAAATCACTTGATATTTTACTCTCCCTTTAATCTTTTGCTGAATTCCTCCTGCTGCAGTTCTCTCCATTCTTTCTTTGCTTTCATTCGTTTCAGCTGGCCGTCCCTGTAAAAAACATAACATTTAATATAGGTATCTTATACAGGGCATATCTGTGAGCATTTACCCTTTATCCACGTGTGGTCCCCGGCAGAGTAGAATAGGCCACCCTCACTCTTACCGAGGTGTCGTAAAAGGCGACTAAGGTAAAGCTGTTGGCATGATCATCAGCACCCAGAGAAGGAAAACTCTGCATTTATATCAAAACCCTCGCCAATCCGTCTGCCAAGCGTGGTGAGTATGGCAATTACCCCTCATGTGATTGAGGGAGGCCCGTGCCCCAGCAGTGGGGACTTAAATGGGCTGATGATACAGGGTATATTTGTGAACATTTACATCCCTTTATCCACGTGTTCTACTAACCATTATGAACAAAATTTCTTGTATCACTTTTGGAAATTCGCATGAAAAAAATTTCAACTTTTCATACAAAGTCGGTCACGTGACTTGGTCATTTCGTATGGGGTGTCGAAAACATTTTCGATGAATTTCGAAAAGTCGTTGAACAAATGTTGCTCTGGATAGTTCGTAGAGCACGTGGTTGGTAGAACATTTTTATCAATTACAAAATTTAAATTACCTTGCATGCGAGATTTAAAAAGGCGTGTGCTTTAATAGGGTAGGGCACATTAGCGACGCCAATTGATATTAATTGTTAGCTACTAAACCTCCCGGCAAATACTTATACTATTTATTTTATTACCATGCATAAGTTGGGTCTGTTTTTGTCCTCGAAAAAATGTATTCACGCCAAAAGTGGTCGCTTTTGGCGGCTAAACCAAAATTCCAGTGCAAAAGCAAACCACATAGTAAACTATAAGTATTAAATAAACAGAATAGGTGTTTGCCGAGAGACTCGAGCCCCGATATAATAAAGATCTGGTTTAGTAGCTAACAATCGGCATCGCTAGTGGGGGAGCCCTTCACCTTAATATTTGTCTGTCTGTCTGTCATGTAATGTAAAGATTATGGTGGCTTTTACAGTCCAGTGGCACAATCATGACAATTAAAATTTAAGCTTTTAGTGATCACAAGTAACTTTAATTTGGAGTATGATGATTGTGACATTAATAATTAATCGACCGGAGTGACCATGGCCTCACAAAAAAACCAGCGTTTTGCAGCACTGCTGTGTTACGCTGCGTGAGTGAGGGTACTGGTGATCCAATTTGCGGGAAAAAAGGGTTTGAAGGTTGGCAGTGCACTTGTGACTCCACTGGTGTCGCAGGTGTCCATCGCTCACCATCGAGTGTGATCTGTTTGCTCGCCTGCCACCTATCACTTAAAAAAAAAGAATAAAAATCAAACGGCGTCGCATTGGACCGTAAAAGCTCACTTAAGTAAATAAGCGCCCAAATTCTCTATTCATATAAAAAAATCATAAGTGACCACGTTAAGCTGTAACTTGGAATGATTGTAGAGTTGATCACGAAGCTGTGACGCTGGACCATAGACTCAGGATGCCGCCGTGACCATAAATGGTTTTGATTGGTGTACAAGTTCAAAAGGCACCACTCAACAAAAGCAAAAAAAATGCACTAAAAATTAGGGTAAGTACATTTTAGTCTCAACATTGCTCAACAGATGGCGCTGTGCAAAATTGAATCGCACAAGCGTTTCGTTTTTTCTTACATACATATACCCTGTGAATGCTTAACCCACCGGGTACTGGCACCATTGCTATACACCTCAATATATGGTTTAATTCAAGGCTTTTATTCCAGAGACCTTGTCACCTTGGTTGTACAATTGGCTTTCTTTACTGTGACGTCAGCCTTTTGTAAGCAAAACAAGTGACAGACTCGACGCTATAGTGTTCTATCTATGCGGGACGCTAATCATACAAATTTATCGCGTGCTATCGAATTTCCAAAAGGTTGACGTCACTCGAATGATTCGACGATATATTGCTGAATTAATCGTTTTTGACAGATTAAAATAATCCCTATAATTTAGGATTTTTTAAACGAAATATTAATAATAAATGAAAATAAATATTATTTTTAGGGTTTATATATGTCACCGGAAAATAACAAGATCCGTAAGTTTATCAATTTACTAGGTAGTTTATAAACTTTCGTAGGATTCTAAACGGGAGAGAAATTGTATTATTTTACGTCCACACTTTCGTACATTTATCAATTTCCCACGTCACACGGTAAATTTATAAACTAACGGATATCTATTCGTAAAATTTTATATGGTTCGACCAATCACAGAAACTCTTTTAAATATACGAATTTTGAAATACGTAAAATAACACACTGCTGTCTGATTGGTCAATGTTCATAGTGGCAACGCCAATCAGATCGCGCGTAGCGTTTGGTTATTGCTTACTTATTATTTTACGAGTGAGTTCAGTAAGTTTATCAATGTACGAAAATGTCGACGTAAAATAATACAATTCATCTCCCGTTTAGAATCCTACGAAAGTTTATAAACTTCCTAGTAGATTGATAAACTTACGGATCTTGTTAGACTGACCGAATGGCGCAATTGGTAGTGACCCTGCCTCTTACGCCAAAGGTCGTGGGTTCGATCCTCTGGACAAACATTCGTGCGATGAACACTTGTGTTTGTTCAGTGTCTGGGTGTAATATATGTATTTAAGTATATATTTGTGTTCCTCTGTTGTCTGATATCTGTAACACAAGTGCTTAAGCTCTTAATACGGAATCAGGTCAACGTATGAGATGTGAGAATTATTATTATTAGTATTTGTAAACATTTTTTGTCTCAAAATGGTTGTTAAAACATTTTGGTGTTCATACTGGACTCACGGACCTAGGCCAAGTGAGCCGCAGCTTCAATTATTGGGTTCATATGATTTGCATCGTCCTGCAGGAACTTACGAACAATACGACACGTGTTCAGGATAGCGGCCTTTTGCATTGTCATGTATATGTTTTCGGGTACATCGAGCATTCGTAAGGCAGTCAGAAGGTGTTTTGGAATTATACCAGTGCTAGACAACACCAACGGCAAGATGTACACTTAATTATTATTATTTTCCGATGACAGATACACCAATGAATAATATGAGAAGGTTTTTCAAAACGAGTTAAATAGCCTATTCTATGCGCTAAGCTCACCACTGCAGGTCGACGAGCCCGCCGCGGCGCGCGACGTTGGCCTTCACTCGGTTGGCGAAATCCACGGCCGACTCGTCCGGCGCGCGGTGCATGGCCGGCAAGTACCTGCGACGTCACATTATTACTCACAGACTTATTCCGCCAGATGGCGTGCTCGAGAACCGAGGTCCAACTTCATTCTGCTTCAGACCCTGCCCCCGACCACGACTCCGAATCCTGCCTGCCCAGCAGGAAACGGAAGACGACGGCCAGCAATGGCTTGACGGGCTGAGAGACCGACTGAGGGAGATGTACAAATTACACAAGAAATAATAATAAAAAAAAAAACTGCACACAAAAAAAAAAATATGGATTCTACAGCAAAAGAGCTCGCTGAGTACATCTCCCTCGAGACTGAACACGGCGACTACCCCTTTCCCCCCTCCCTGACAGACTAGCGCCCTTTTTTTTTAGAGGCCGAAGACCGCCCTAACAGCGCAGTGTCGGGAGGCCTCCTCTCCCAGAGGAGCGAAAACACCGCGCCAAGAGAGGCGCGAGATGCAGCCCGGGTAAAGGGTTTATCCCGAAACCAGAACCGCACCAAGTCAGTAGTAGTAGTAGTGCTGTCATCATCATCATTTCAGCCAATAGACGTCCACTGCTGGACATAAGCCTCCCCCAATGTTCTACACACAGGTCCTGTGCCGCCCGTATCCTATGAATTCCCGCGATCTTCACCAGATCGTCTGCTGCTGCGACTTCCTGTACGTGGCCTCCACTCGAGGACCTTTCCGCCCCAACGGCCGTCTGTTCAACTCGCTATGTGCCCTTCTCATTGCCACTTGAGACATGCAATCCTTTGGGCTATGTCTGTGAACTTAGTTCTCCTGCGGATCTCATCATTTCTGATACGATTACGCAAGGAGACTCCGAGCATAGCCCTCTCCATTGCTCTATGGATGACTTTGAGCCTCCTCAATCGGCACATTCTGCTGATTAATCGTAAAATGGCAATTTGACATATCGCGCCTAAAATTACCCAATCACCTTGTAGATGGACCTCAGGACTATGGAATACCATCTTGCCCCCATTGATCGTTGTGACTATTAGTAGGCGTTAAAAGTTTTTAGCATTAAATTAACGTGTCAAAATAAATGAACTACTAACACAGTTATAAAATAGTTAATTTGTTGTTATTTACGAATTGGTTATTTTTAACAAAGTTGTTATTTTAAACAATACTTTTTTAAAACAACATTGTTAAAAATAACAACTTCGTTAAAAATAACCAATTCGTAAATAATAACAAATTAACTATTTTATAACTGTGTTAGTAGTTAATTTATTTTGACACGTTAATATTAAATTATGTTGCTGTTATTATTTTTAAAAATGTTATTTTGAACAATGTTGTTATTTTTAACATTTGTTATATTTAACCATGTTGTTATTTTTAACCATGCTCGTTATTTTTGACACATTCAAATAATTTGTTACTGTCATGTTTGGTAACCCCGACCATTCCCTTATTTCAACAACCCCCCCCCCCCCCCCCCCCCAACTATTTGGTGATAACTTCATAACTACTAAAGTACAGCATCTACGTCAAATTTGTCAAAACATTTGGCTTAATCACCACGCTTGCCTATTGCGGACCGGTGATCGCCCACAAACCCGAGCTATGAGCTCGAAAAATTGGAAACATACCTTAGCTCGATCCGGGAATCGAACCCGGGACCCCGAGATCACGGCCTGGTATTTAAACCACTGGACCAAGCAAGCTTTATACCATAACACCATAATATTCATTTGGCACTGTCTGGACATGATTGAATATAGTTTTGTTTTTTTTTCTTTTGTTTTATTTTTATGTATTTTTAATTGTTTAATGTTTTGTTTTCTGTTTGTGCCAAATTGGGTTCTGTTTACAATTGCTATATGTTCTGTGTTGTGATGTCTATAATAATAAATATTTTCTTTCTTTCTTTATTTAGAGATAAATTGTTTCTTTTTTTATATGTTTACTTTGTAATAGTGTACGTAACATACCACACGTCGCACACGATGGCCCACGAGGTCATCATGTTGAGCAGGTAATGCAGCATGCCGTACCGAGAGCTGTTCCAGAACGCGTCGCCGAAGCGCGGGTCGTATCTGTGGAGAAGGTTGTTTCAATAGTCAAATAATGGACAACATTTCATATTTTTAACATGTCCACATTGTTTTTTTTATATGAAAATAGACATAAAATGAACGGACCCATATTTTTTCTTTTTTCAAAATTTGTCCATTTTCATGCATAAAATAATTTTTAAAATTCTTTATATTCTAAATAGACGTAAGCGCCAAATGACGTCAGCGGACGGCTGAATACAGCGATATTCCTTTGCTTATCATTGTTTTAATAAAAAAAGGTACTACTGTCAAAGGTAAATAATACTAGTGTCAACATTGTCAACGTCATTCATACATTCAACGTTGACAAGTTGTCTTTTTTTTGACAGTTGCATGTCATGGGTTTGGCATTTCGTAAATTTAAAACTATAATGTGCTAAGCAAAGAAATATTTTACATTCTGCCGTCCGATGACGTCATCTTACGTTTTTTAGTTTTTATTTTTTTTCTCAGTAAATAAGCAATATAAAAAATTTATAAATATATATTCGCGCAGCGGAAAAGTAAATAAAGAAATGGTATTTTTTGTTTCAGAGCTTAGCAATTTTGAAATGTTGTCCATTCTTTATTTGCATAGGCTTGTACACATCACTTACAAATCGTCATACATTTGAATGGCTTAAAACTATTTATAAGTACTTATGTATAATGTACATGTTAATACATAAATATGTTGATACATAAAATATACTAAAGAAATAAATAAACATAATGCGATTCTACCACCGGCTCGGAAATTGGTTTCTGGTCGAGGAGATCCGGCAAGAAACTCGCCAGTTACTCTTTTTAATCGCCAAACTTTCATACAATGTTGTGTCATCATCACACCAAGCCATGTTTCCGATCGTATGGCATATACATAAAGAAGTTTAGAAAAGAGGTTGTACCTCCTTTAAGGTGACGGGTAGGGCACACTCGCGACGCCAATCGATTTTAATTTTTAGCTACTAAACCGGATCTATTTTAAACAATCACGGGGTTACAACCTCTCTGCAAACACTTATACTACAATTAATCAAGACGGGAATTAACACGATATTTATTATGTGGTACAACATTGTGTATCACATATTTTACTTGACGTTTCGGCTACGTGACAGCAGCTGTGGTCACGAGCGGACTTAGTCTGCTAATTATAGTTATAATGCAAAGCGAAAATTTAAAAAACTAAACACTTCTACTATTAATTAAATAACCATGCACAAATGTTACGCGAAAAAATTAATTTGGCGTGAATAAATTTTTCGCGTACGCGTTGGACCCAACATTTGTGCATGGTTATTTAATAAATAGTATAAGTGTTTGCCGAAAGGTTGTAACCCCGAAATGGTTTAAAATAGATCCAGTTTAGTAGCTAAAAATTTAAGTCGATTGGCGTCGCTATTGTGCCCTACCCGTCACCTTAAGAGCCGGCAACGCATCTGCGATGCCCCATGTGTTGTAGATGTCCATGGTAATCACTTACCATCAGGTGAGTCGCCTGCTCGTTTGTCCGCCATAATGTAAAAAAAAATGCCGGCTAAGGATTTTCAAGCAATTTTACTGGCCTGTTTCTCTCAATAGAGCAATATCGCTTTTTTATGTAATAGGTGGCAGACGAGCAGACGGATCACCTAATGGCAAGCGATTGCCGCCGTCCACGGACACCCGCGACGCCAGTGGAGTCACAAGTGCGATCCCGACCTTTAAACCCCCCCTTTACCCAGGATTGGGCCTCCGGTACCTTCAGAAACACAGCACAATGCTGCTTCACGCCGGTTTTCTGTGAGGCCGTGGTATCGCTCCTGTCGAGCCGGTCCATTCATGCCGAAGCGTGGCTCTCCCACTGTCTGCTGGACTTAGGCCTCCGCAAATAATCTCCATACAGAATGATCGACCTTCACCAGATCGTCGGTCCACCTTGTGGGGCGCCTGCCCTGGCTTTGGTCTCCTTTACTGATATGTTATTCACGATAATATATCTATCTGTACAGTGTCCAAAAAAACTAGGCAGGAACTAGTAGAAATAAATAAAAAACCAAGTTTCTGCTATGTAAGAATGCGTATATTGAAAAATCAAAGGTCTTATACGTTTCAGGAAAAATACAATGCTTGTGCGATGTATTTTTGCACAGCGACATCTATCGAAAATTCTTAGAACTAAAATTGTTTGTATTTGTTCGTTCCAAACAGAACTTTTACCTTTTAAAGGTTCCAATATTAGACAATATCAGTAAAGGATCATAAAGAGTCACGCTTCGGACTCTCCCACGGTGTGTCTGGAAGGTTTTCAAATTAATATTCGAATTTCCGCGCATTGTTTGAGATAAAAGCACTCACTTGATGGCGACGGGGTAGATGGTGCCGCCCACCTCGAAGGAGCCCTTCTTGAACTGCATCACGGACGTGTTGTTGATGCACGTGCCCTCCGGGAAGATCAGGATCGGCGGGTTGTCCGCCACCGAGATGTGTTCCTTGAGCCTGGGGGGGGAAGTGGTCTGGTTAGGCTATGGCTGCGTTTCCACTGAAGCGGGGCGGGGCGGAGAAGAGCGGCGAAAAGTGGTGAGTGTTTCTGTTACATATTTAAATTATGGATAAAATAATATAGACGCCACTTTTAAACAGATTGTTTATTTTCTGTCACCATGGTAACTGTCAAACAAACAAGCAATGAAGCAAGTGTGGACGCAGCCACACACTCACGATCATCTATTGCTATCGATGTACTTATATGTAAAAGAGTACATACATAACATCTCCTACCCCTAGTTGAAATATCAGCACTTAGAAGAACTTCTTGTAATCAACCCTGGGACACCTGCGAAGTCTAGGTGCAGGTGTCGTTACCGCAGGTTGAGGAGACGCTGGGGATACGTCTGCAGTGAAATTGTCTTCTGACGCTAAACCCGAGCCAGAGGTTCTTGAATCATTAACCTCGTCCTCCCCTTCACCAGGAGAAGCGGGTTCAAGTGATGACGGAGGTGAATTTGGTGGTAGTTCAAACTCCTGCAAGTCCCAAGCAGGGCTCACACTCTCCCTAAGACATCCCTTGTACAACGTTAACTGATTTTTATGTTTCTTTAGACAAGTTGAGGAAGCACTATCTTTGATCAAGTATATGACTTTACCAATGCGTTTGATTACCTATAGTACCTTTACACCATACAAACTTCTTGTTATTAAAATATCTGTTTGACTACAGAAATTCGGTATACTCAACTACTGGGGTGGTGACAGAAAATAAAAAAATCTGTTTAAAAGTGGCGTCTATATTATTTTATCCCTAATTTAAATATGTAACAGTTTCCAATGGAAACAGGACGAGCGGAGCGGAGAGAGCTGAACGGATTCCCATAGAAAATAGCGAGCCGATGCCGACAGCGGAGCGGATATTAAGAGCGTAGGTAGTGATTGATTACTTGGTGCACCGCTCCGCTTCAGTAGAAACGCAGCCCTAGGTCCGAATAGGCTGGGGGGTGGCTTGCTCAGCATCCGACTCCGCGGGGGACTACATCACCGCGTGTCCTGGTAGGTCGTACAGCGTTGAAGGGCTGATTGCGCCAGATAGGAGTGAAGCGGCGAGCACGATTAGCGGTACGGTCTAGTCCCGGCTGTGGGGTTTCCGACCGCGATTGCGCGGAGGTGGACACCCCAGGGGTTTTAGTTAGGCTTTGAGTCCCACACACCACCTTGTTCCCTACATGTAGCAAGGTGACGGCCATGACGGTTTCCCCTGGGAGAAAAAAGAAGGTCCGAATAGGCTATTTAACAATATGAAAAGTAAATATTGGCTTATCCAATATATATCCTCTTTAAAAACTCACTTAAGAAGGCCATGTTTCCCTCGGTTTGGAAAAAAGCTCTTATAATACCTATACACAAGAAGGGATCTAAATCTAACATAACCAATTATAGACCGATTTCTATTTTAAGCACCATCGCTAAAGTCTTCGAAAAGGTAATTTATGATGGAATTTATCAGACAATTTCTCGGGGTATCAACACTTCACAGCATGGCTTTCTTAAGGGTCGCTCCACAGCGTCTAACCTAGCATTGTTTACAAATTATGTACTGGAACATATGGAAGGCGGAGGTCAGATAGATGTAATCTATACCGATTTTGAGAAGGCGTTCGACCGCGTGGACCACTCAATATTGGTAAGAAAGTTGGAACTCTTGGGGATTCATGGGGACTTGCTGAGGTGGGTGGTCTCATATCTCTCAAATCGTTCGCAAGCCGTCGTACTCGGTGGCTATCGCTCAGATTTTATAACTATCCCCTCAGGAGTCCCGCAAGGTTCTCATCTCGGCCCTCTCTTCTACAACGCTTATATATATGATATTTCCAACTGTATCAATAATGCCAAACATCTACTATATGCTGATGATAAAAAAGTTTTTATGCGAGTTAGTTCTTTTTCAGATTGCGAGCTGATCCAAATGGATCTAAATAACCTTTTATCCTATTATAAAAATAACAATATTACCATTAGCATATCCAAATGTCAGTGTATAAGTTTCACTCGCAAAACCAAGCCAATAATTTTTAATTATAAGTTTGAAGACGTTGTGATTGATAGGGTTGAAATCGTCCGGGACTTAGGTGTGCTCCTAGATGCGAAGATGTCTTTCTCTAACCACGTGGAAAACATTGTCAACAGGGCCTACAGAAATTTAGGATTTGTTATTCGAACCTGTAAGCCTTTTACGTCTGTCCTCAGTCTGAAAGTTGTTTATTACGCATATGTTCGTAGTATATTGGAATATGTTTGTCCTATTTGGTCACCATTCTATGCAATACACAAAAACAGGATAGAAAATATACAACATAAATTCATCAAACATTTAAACTTTAAATTTCGGAAAGGCAAAAGTGAATACAAAAGCAATTGCCGCGAGTTTAAACTACTGACTCTTGAGGAACGACGTATTGCACTTGAAATGGGGTTCCTTTTTGATGTATTGCACGGACGTCTAGACTGCCCAGAGCTTTTGGAAAGGCTGGCTTTTTGTGTACCTACGAAACGTACCCGCCACACTAACCTTTTTGCAGTTCCATATCACACCACTAATTATGGACAAAATGCTGTGCTGACTCGCATTCTCAATTCATACAATAAAATGTTCACAGAGGTGGACCCGTTTATATATGATAACAAGAGAGCTTTCATAGAGGCTATTATGAAGATAATCCGTTAAGTAACTACTTTTTTGTACTTTGTTTGTTTGTAATCTTTTTCTTTTTTGTCTAAAATTTTGATAACTAACTAATGTATAAAATCACTTACTCAGCAGATAACCAGCTTCCTTTGTTTTGTTGTTTTACTTATGAATTTCATTTTGTCTTTGGATTGTTTAACCAAAACGTTCTTAAACTATAGCATTAGGTATACAACTGGTTCAATGTAAAGTCAAGACTTGATATATTATAAGTAAGAATATTTTTTAAGCAAATTGTGAATAACTTTTTTGGCCTAATTTATTTGGTAGTTTCTAATAATGTAATAATGTATGCTATTGTAACGGCTGTTGTTATTCCAAATAAACAAAAATAAAATAAATAAAAATAAAAATTATTTATTGTCATCCGCGTAGTTTATAGCTTAACAATAAAACACATAAAAATATTGAATATTTTCAGCAAAAAAAGAATGTTTTGGGCTTGGAACCACGTGACCATAAACGGTTATGATTGGCTTTCTTTACTGTGACGTCAGCCTTTTGTAAACAAAACAAGTGACAGACTCGACGCCATTGTGTTCTGTCTATGCGGGACGCTAATCATTTATCAAACTTATCGTGTGCTATCGAATTTCCTACTTGTTTACAAAAGGTTGACGTCACTCGAATGATTCGACGCCATATTGATGTATGAAGCGTTTTTGACAGATTAAATAATTCTTATATTTTATAATGATTTTCTAAACGAAATATTCATAATAAATGAAAATAAATATTATTTTTTAGAGAAGGTTTTTTAATACAAGTTAAATAGCCTATTGACGACATTAAGGTCAAGGGTAGGGCACACTAGCGACGCCTATCGATTTTAATTTTTAGCTACTAAACCGGATCTATTTTAAACAATGTCGGGGTTACAACCTCTAGACAAATACTTATACTATTTATGAAATAACCATGCACAAATGTTGGGTCCAGTTTATACGCGAAAAATTGATTCACGCCAAAAGCGGCCACTTTTAGCGTGAATTTTTCGCGTACGCGTTGGACCCATCATTTGTGCATGGTTATTTTATAAATAGTATAAGTGTTTGCCGAGAGGCTGTAACCCCGACATTGTTGCGGGTGTGATGATCGGCGGAATTGCTTACCATCAGGTGATCCGTCTGCTCGTCTACCACCTCTCATAAAAAAAACTCCCCCACTTCGACCGATCGTGTGCATATTGTCCAAAAATAAAATTAAAGCCGAAGCTTCGTTTTCGTCTAAAAAGCATTTTCATTCCGATAATGAACTCACCTCGTGGCTACAGCATGCCTGTCCTTGACTTCGGACCGCTCAAACCAGATGTGGGGCGAAGCCCTCGCTAGCGCCCTCTGTAGAAGCCCCAGGAAACCACCGTGCCTTTGTCCAATCTAAAAACAATTTTATACATTAAAAACGGTATGTATTTAAAGTTCCCGCAAAATAGATAAATTGCTTACCTAACCTAACCATTTTGCACACCAAAAAATACTAATTGCACATCAAAATTATTTAGTATTTAAGATGTGCATA
The DNA here is from genome assembly GCA_019059595.1 of Marasmia exigua. Classification (NCBI taxonomy): domain Eukaryota; kingdom Metazoa; phylum Arthropoda; class Insecta; order Lepidoptera; family Crambidae; genus Marasmia; species Marasmia exigua. The sequence goes on along the minus strand of JADPWL010003207.1, from coordinate 8,517 downwards.
TAGGTATTTTTTAGAGGTTTGGCTTAATTTTTTTTTATCTAGCTCAAATGGTCCCACTGCATGGGCAAAGGCCTCCCCTAACAGCCTCCACTGCTCCCTATTCATTGCCAGCGTTTTCCAGTTACGGGAGTATTGGTCCAGGTCGTCACGCCATCTCATTTTCGGCCTACCTCGTGGGCGACGGCCATCTGCAGGCTGCCATTTCGTGACAACATGGGTCCATCTCTCCGGGTGCATTCTCACAGTATGGCCAGCCCAGTTCCACTTCAGCTCTGCGAATTTTTCAGCTACGTCCATAATGCCGGTTTTTGAGCGGATTATAGTATTTTGCACTCTATCCGCGAGTTTAATACCTATGATGCTCCGCTCCATTGCTCTTTGAGCATTCTTGAGCTTGGACTTCTGGCTTTCAGTTAGTGACCATGTCTGAGCACCATAGGTGAGGATGGGCAGAATACAGACGTCAATAAGTTATCGTGATAGAGGAAGGTCGCCCTTCATATAAGCCTTCATGGACCAGTAGCTCTTCCAGGCATTATCGAATAATATATGAATATATTACCATTAAAAACTTAAGTCATTTGATGACCTCAATGACGCAAACGCTGACGGCTCAGGCGCTGTGGGTTACAGGTTCGATTCCCCTACATCTCAGCATAAAATTCCCGGTTGCATCCCAACCTATCGGAGTTGGAGTTTAGGGTACGCATAGACCATGATTCAGGAGTCTGGTAATGGAGAATGTTAATAGGTGTACAAAATCGCTTAAAACTATGGTCCCAGTAGAGCTAATATCTATACAAATACACAAGTTTTTGTTTCATCAACAAATCATTTAAAATTAATTCCAACAAAATAAACCATGCTAAGCATATTAAATTATAATCCCCATGCTTGCAGACAATACAGTAAGCCCCCTTCGATAACCAGTTTAAATTAAACCTGTAGGTCACTTACCATTATTTCGAAGCTGACTTTATTTTCTTCACTCGATATGTTGATAATAATTGATAGGACAATTAAATTATCTGGATAAATTAATTCAAATATCACTAACCTTGATATTTAATGGCTTAGATAAACATTTAAATTATCAATTAATTAAGAAAGTTTGCAGTGCTTTATGAAGATATAAAACAGTTCGATAATTTAATTAATTTATTTATAAGATTACCAACATAGGATACAGCTATATTTTTTTTGTACAATTTAAAGTTAAATTTAAAATACTTATGTACCTAAATTCAAGAAGTGTTAAAAATAAGAACTTTATTATTATAATTTTTTTTTTCCAATTTTTAGTAGCTTTAGATTATATTTACTCATTTAAGTGAAATGTAATGGGAAGAGCGAGATAGCTCCAACTCAAGTATCTTATTACTTACTGGAGCATCTCAAAACATGTATGAGAATGAATATGAGAAAATAAAATTATTTGTATTTGTATTGTATTGTATAAAACAAAACACAATAGACTATTGAGCTAACTGTCTCTACAATTACAGGCAACAACATCATGCATAAAAACAATAATAAAACAAAACTACATTTACAAACCAAATAATAAAAAAGTGTGGCATTCTTGTTTTTTGACACTAGAAAAGTATTATTACGAAAGGGACATTATTACTATGATCTTCATAATTTGCGTGATAATAAATTATCTTGAAAATTATCGAACAAATTAATACCTTCATGACGCACTAGAACCGATGTTGATCAATAGGGTATTTGACTAAGGTCGAGATTTAACAAAATATAAATATTTTATCAAAATATAGGTAAATATGTGCCAATAGCAAAAATTCTCAATTAAAAATAAACCATCTAGCCGGTTTTATGGTCATTCAAAGATTCATTGGCAAGTTCATTTTAAAAGTATGAAGTTATTAAAAAGATGATGATTGAAATGTTTATTTTTTTAAAGCCAAAAATAACAATTAAATTATGACGTGATGGCAAGGCACCACAATCCACTGCCATGCTGGCCCGCGAGATAATTCTTCATATATTTACCAGTGAGTAAGTGTTGTCGCACATGAGAACCAGGGCATCGATGGGGCTGGTATGGTTGGCCACACAGATGCCTCCTCTGGCCGGCTTGTTGTGCACGTCGTGGTAGGTGATCACCGCCGATATACACCGCGACAGCAGGTTGAAGCACATTATAGACACCGCGTAGTTAGTCCTCTGCTTGAGGGGCCCGTCGGGGAGAGTCCCCACGCACGCCGTGCAGGCAATCAACCACCAGACCTAATGATGGGTGCGATGGTAGTGGTGGCCCGTGAAGGAGGTCATCCATAGTTTTTTTTAAATGGAAATGGGAGTAATTCACTCGATATTTGAAAATAATCCACCTGATAATTTCTACATAATTTATCTGATAATTTGAAATTAGTGGAAACGTACGTTGCGCGAGATTATTGTGATATCTGTAAATGTTATAAAATAATTCATTTGAAAAATATGTACGAACATTTTTAATAGTGACATTTTGTTTGTTATCTATGAAGCTTTAAATATTAGAGCAATGAATTTGAATAAATTGTATGCACACATTGTATTTTTTTTAGCATGCTAGAGGCGGACAAACGAGCAAGCGACCTGATGGAAAGTAATCAACGTCGCCCATGAACATCTGCCAAATCAGAAGATTTTAGAGTTTATTTTTCTTTCATTTTGATATAGAAGTCTTTATGTTGAAGCCATATATTTTCCATTCCAGGCCCATTCGGTTCATTCCAAAGACTTTTGTTTTTTTTTTGTGTACAGGCTCTAGTAAGTACACAAACAACCTCATTCAAATATGAACTTATTTTTTCGCTATAAGAGTCGAAGTGTTTACATTTCATTGCAGGCGACTGTATATGTTCGATATTTATCAGATAATTATATTATTTTGTGATTATTCTTCATTATAGTAGGGGACATTCACAAATTATGGATGACCTTATAAAACAAAATTCCGTGAGTTCACTCATTATTAAAATATTATAAGACTTTATAGACGAGTAAACTCATGAAATTATAAACCCAAAATAAATACATATTAAATTATTTTCAAAATATAGTTCTGAAAATAGACCCATTAAGAATAAATATAGGCATTGCAATGTTTAAAAATATGATAGAACCCTTTGCATATTAAAATGAAATACAAGAATATATAATGTGCCAAATTATTGACAAAGATATAAGGATGTTTTCAAGGAGATACGTTAAGCTGTCGGTCCCAGTATTAACAATAGCGGTTTATGCGTCTGTTTCTTTATGTGATAGGTGGCTGACAAGCAGACTGATCACTTGATTGGTAAGCGATCACCGCGCCAGTAGACATCCTTCACACCAAGCGGCGTCACAAGTGTACTGCCAACCTTTTACCCCTCCGATTTTGGTTCCGGTACCCTCATTAAGTCGGCGAAACATAGATCGAGCTTCACGCAACCTTAACTTCCTTTATCTTTGTCATTATTTTAACACACAAATCCAAGACCGTAAATAAAAAATAAATACATTTTAAAACTAAAACTGTCCAATGAACGATGAAACATCACAACGGACATGCTCAAACGGACGGCACATGAGATAAAAAAAACACAAATTCCCCTAAAAAACAAAAAATACTACCAAAGAGAAGCAAGTGTTCACGCTGAGCATGGCAACATCGATCGGGCTGGTGTGGTTGGCAACACAGAACCCGTTTGCTTTCGGCATGTACTGCATATCGTGGAACGTTGTAACACATGACATGCTTCTCGTTAGAATCCTGAATGACATCTTGTAGGCGATCGCACCGAAGAATCTTCGAATTTTCCCTTTTGGCATCACGTTTATGACGGTTGTAGTCGTGATCATGGTTAGGACCTGGCGTTGGAATGGTTGTTTTTGTTAGTGTTGCCAGTAATCATGGATAGTTTTCGTCGTTGATGCCATTATTATTGGTAGTTTTTAGCGGTATTAACATTGGCAATAGTAGTTTTTTGCAGTGATGTCATCAGTAAAGGTGGTTTTTATTAACAATTTCCGATTCATTATTATCAGTATCATTGCCAAATGGTTTTTCATCAGCCATAAGTGAGCATTTCATGTTCCGATGTTGCCAATATTTGCCATTTTTGGTAGGTTTGCCAGTTGCCAAGTGTAGATTTTGGTAGAATTCGTCCCAGTCGAACGTTGAATTGTCAATGTTAGTGGAAGGTAGTTAGGGAAAAACAAATTAATACAGAAAGAAAAAAAAGGAAAAACTAAAATAATAAAAGGAAAACAGGAGTCTACAGTAAGTTAATTTGGTTACACTACATTTTACACTCTGATTTTTAATTATGCTGACAAAACTGACTGATGCAAATGTCATCTTTTCATACATTTTGACAGTTTGCATATGTCAAAAGAAGCAAAAATGTACGGTAATGACACATTGACATCTGTCAGTTTGTTCCACATAATTAAAAATCTCAGTTTAGTGAGGACACAGCATAATGTAAGCCAGTAGCTAGACAGAAAATACGAAGAGTTCAGTGATTTAAGGTTTTCTAATGGGAAAGGAAGGCAAACGAGCTAGCATGTCACCAGATGGTAAATAATCACCGCTGCTCTTACACATCTGCATCTATGGTGCACCATAAAGAAAGCAAATATGTTGCGGCCTTTATCCCTTAACCAGGCAACTGGACTTTATTTATTTCATTGGTTTTGAAACTTATCTCATCTGCATAAAGTTTTAAAATCTCGTGGTACCGTATGGTCAACTCTCGAAGACTCGTTCCTTTGGTTTGGATTGTCAATAAAAAAAAGCACATTGAATTTTGATGATTTTACTCTCCCGACTATAGAAAACTGAGCTCGCGGATATACATGGGGTATCAGTGAGATTCTTCTAAACACGTATTCTATTCGACATTCAGAACAATAAAATTGCCTCCCCATACAAAATTACCGAACAGAAGGGCCGTATTTGTATGGAAGTCGAAACATTTATTGTACAAATAAAGGGTGTCATCCATTTACATCCATTTAACCACGTGTTCTACCAACCATTCTGAGCAACATTTGTTCTACGATTTTTCAAAATTCGACGTAAATTTTTTCGACTCCCCATACAAAATGACCAAGTCACGTGACGTGACCGACTTTGTATGAAAGGTTGAAATTTTTTGATGCGAATTTCCAAAAGCCATAGAACAACTGTTGTTCATAATGGTTGTTAGAACACGTGGTTAAAGGGATGTAAATGTTCACAGATACCCCCTGTATAATATTTTTTTTAAACAAGTTGATCTTTTACAATAGGTACGTTTTGGGAAGGAAAAACATTGTTCGTACATTATGTCAAACTACTGGCTATATTTAACATTAGGGTAAGTATTATAAAAATTAAATAAAATTGTATAAAGTCAGTGCGACAAGGATATTAATTTTTTTTAAAAGTATTGTTTCTGCCCTCTGTTTGTAAAGGAAATTTAATGTCAAGTGAAAACTAGGCTTTTTATAAAGAGGTAATTCTACAGACTGCAATATCTTGAGGTAGATGGGAGTTGGGGACGTCTTAAAAAAAAATCTTTATTTACCAAAAAAAAGTTTAAAACAGCTTACAGTAATACATTGACTCCCACACTAGGCGAAGCCTGTCTCGTGGGAATCATATCAGATTGATTTACCAGGTGTGCGGCTTATTAATATAGCAAGTTTTAGAAAATATTATAATTAAATGTAATCAGTACACAGTGTGTGTGTGTGTGTGTGTGTGTGTGTGTGTGTGTGTGTGTGTGTGTGTTGTGTGTGTGTGTTGTGTGTGTGTGTGTGTGTGTGTGTGTTGTGTTGTGTTTGTTTGTGTGTGTGTGTGTGTGTGTGTGTGTTCGTGTTTGAACGTGAGTGTTGAGTGAGTGAGTATTAAGTGAAACCAGAAGTTAGCGGAATCATGTTGTATTGTCCGTGGTTACAATACAAGAGAGCGATTCTATAATGATTAAATGTATTTAACTAAACTAATTAGTAGGTCATCAGCGACATACGTCATGTAGCAGCGCGTAACATTAAGTAACGGTGCAAGTCTAAATACGGCTATTACAAGACAAATACAAGACTCATAGGTAAACCGCAAAGAAACACTGGCGCGATGCAATCGACACCTAGCGCCATCTATTGGTACGGTTTGGTACTAGTACATTCAGCAGAAAAGGCACCGGGTTTCGCAAAATTTAGTCCCGAGTGAGGGCTTGCCACTATGGAGTCCGCGTCGCCAAAGAATTCGCGTGAAAAGCGCGCTTTAGTCGCAAATCAACATTCAAATTTAAGATTAATAGTCATAGACACATCCTCTCGGCATATGTCGGAGCGACGGAAAGAGGCCCGATGGGATGACTATCATCCCATGGAGTAAGGGGAAGGCACTGTTGTGGGACGCGACCTGCGCGGATACACTGGCCTCCTTCCAGTGTCCATGTTACTGCACGGGGCGCAGGCGCTGCAGCTGCCTCGGCGGAGACCCGAAAACGGTACAAGTACTCCGCCTTAGATAGCTGCTACCGCTTTGCCCCATTTGGCGTGGAAACACAGGGGCCGTGGTGACCGGAGGCCCGCAAACTCTTTCAAGAGTTGTCTGCCCGACTGATCGAGTTCTCTGGGGACCGGAATGCTGGCAGTTACCTCGGCCAACGTTTAGGGTTGGCCATCCAAAGAGGCAACGCCGCTAGCATTCTGGGCACGTTGGACAATATCAGTGGGGCAGACAATTTCTTTTTGTAAATATGTACATAATTATTAGGTATTACTTGTGTTAACATGCATTTAACATATTTTTAGTTATTTACACGGTTTGAAATTATCAAGATAAATATGTCCTTTGATAATTATCGAGATAATTATCAAGATAATTATCAAACAGATATAAGCCTAGTAATCCTTTTTTAACTGATATTACATATCAATATTTTACGTTAGAATCAAGTGATTTAAATAAATTAGAGACATTTTACAATCAAGGTCAACTTTTATTTTTTATTTTTATAATTTCGTGTATAATAACTTGCAAACCAAAATACGAGCAGTTAATCAACTAATTATATAATACTTTTACAACGATAATACTTGTACTTATTTAATTAAAATAAATTGATGAGTGGAATATCATCTTCATCAACCTCAACTGCGTTAACTGGACGGGGGTTTTCTGTATCTGAATAACAAATGGCAAATATTTTCGATTATACTTATCAAGATATTTATCAACCAATATTTATCTTGATAATTATCATTGATAATTATCAAAGATAATTATCAATGATGATTATCACTTCAAACCCTGGTTATTTAATTGAATAAAGTCATAGACACAATCCCCGTTATTACAAATTGCGGACTAATGATAGTCCCAGAACAAAACTCGTGCCAGGCCCTTTTAACATTGCGTGTTGGAACGGACTAACATGAGCTTAATTACGGTAGTAACTTTAGGTCACGATTTACAATAAATCATAATCATAATCATAAAATCATTTATTGCCCAAAATGTGGTACAGTAGGTGGAAACATTAACAATGACTCTCACAATTTGCCAAAGTTATAATGGCATGCAATAGAAAATATAAATCAAATAATTAATCACTAAAACAACAAATTAGTACATTTTACGTGTCATAAGCATATTCACATTGTTTTAAATTAAATAATATTGTATTATTATTTCCGATTTTACAAGCATTTGTCATTAAGAAACTCATCTACACTATAATAATTTTTTGCTCTAAGCCATTCACGCAGTTTTCTGAAAACCTACTAGTATTAGAGATTTCAGGTATTTCGGTACTTTATTGTATATTTTGACACACATTGCTACGCAGTTTCGATTATACTTTGTCGACTTAGGTACACATTCCAGAACTAGTCTCTCAGGATCTCTACGAGCTCGAGAATGGACAACATTTCATATTTTTAACATGTCCATAATGTTTTTTTATATGAAAATAGACATAAAATGAACAGACCCATATTTTTTCCTTTTTCAAAATTGTGCCATTTTCATACATAAAATAATTATTAAAATTCTTTATATTCTAAATAGACGTAAGCGCCAAATGACGTCAACGGACGGCTGAATACAGCGATATTCCTTTGCTTATCATTGCTTTAATAAAAAAGGTACTACTGCCAAGTAAAGAATACTCGTGTCGACATTGTCAACGTCATTCATTCATTCAGCGTTGACAAGTTGTCTTTTTTTGACAGTTGCGTGTCATGGGTCACGTAAATTTAAAACTATAATGTGCTAAGCAAAGAAATATTTTACATTCTGCCGTCCGATGACGTCATCTTACGTTTTTTAGTTTTTAATTTTTTTCTCAGTAAATAAGCAATATAAAAATTTAATAAATATATATTCGAGAAGCGGAAAAGTAAATAAAGAATTGGTGTTTTTTGTTTCATAGCTCAGCAATTTTGAAATGTTGTCAATTCAACTCACAAGCTTTTTTAAACAACTTATGATGCTTTTTTACAAACATACATACTTCAGTAAGTAGA